>JBBPDH010191238.1:0-16695 GCA_037974565.1 Clupeocharax schoutedeni | reverse complement strand
AAACTTCATGAGGGGTCGTTGAAACTTCATGAGTCACCACTTCAGTTGTCGAGGGCTGTGATGTTGTCTGT
This sequence comes from Clupeocharax schoutedeni, assembly GCA_037974565.1. NCBI lineage: Eukaryota > Metazoa > Chordata > Actinopteri > Characiformes > Alestidae > Clupeocharax > Clupeocharax schoutedeni. Next base: position 16,624 of record JBBPDH010191238.1, on the reverse strand, counting down.
GTAGAAGTGATGGGTGTGGAAATGGTTACAATAGGTGTTGTCGTCTCTGTGCTTGGAGTTGATGTTTCTGTCGGTGGTGGCACAGAGGTGGTAGTTTCCACAACAGAAGTAGTGGAGGATGTTTCAGATGTACTTATTGAAACAGTGGTCACTTCTTTAGGTGGTTTTGTAGTTGAGGAAACAGTTGCAGATGTTGTGCTCTCAACTTCTGTAGATGTTTCCGAAACAGTAGTCGAGACAGGTAGCGTCATAGTGATAGTTGGAATTGTTTGGGTTATGGGTGCGATAGAAGTCTCAATTGTGGTAGATGTTGTAACTTCAACTGTTGTAGTTTTTTGGGGCAATGTTTGTGTTGTAGGAGTTACTGACACTGTAGAGGTCTCAATTCTTTGGTGTTCAGTTGATACTTTTGGAGACACTGTGGATGCAGTTATGATTTCTTCATGTGTTGTTTCTGAAGCTTTTGTTGATGTTCCGGCAGATGGAGTAACAGATGTGGTCATTTCCACAGCAGAAGTAGTGGAGGATGTTGTTAAAACAGAGGTCACTTCTTTAGGTGGTTTTGTAGTGGGGGGAAGAATTGCAGATGTTGTGGTCTCAGCTTCTGTAGATGTTTCAGCTATTGTAGTGGTGAATACAGCAGTTGTTTTTGGCACTGCAGTAGATTTGGTGACAGTGGAGGGCTGAGTGGTGGTTACAACTGGCGTCTGGCTCGGTGTCTCTGGAGGAACTGAGCTTGTAGGTGATGATGACTCTCGCAATGTGGTAGTTTCTGTTGAGAAATTACTTGTAGCCGAAGTAGTGGGTAGACTTGTCTCAGGAGATGTTAAAATCTTTGGTGTGAGAGCGGATGTGGTAATTTCAGTAGGGGTTGTTGATACTTCATGAGTCACCACTTCAGTCGTAGAGGACTGTGCTGTTGTCTCTGTGGATGTAGTTGGGGTGGAGCTTGTTACGATACGTTTTGTCGTCTGTGGGTTTGGAGCTGATGTTTCTGTCAACGTTGTGATAGATGTGGTAGTTTCTATTGCAGAAGTGGCAGATGTTTCAGCTGTACTTGTGGAAACAGTGGTAATTTCTCTGGGTGGTTTTGTAGTTGGGGAAACAATTGCAGACGTTGTGGTCTCAGCTTCTGTAGATGTTTCTGCAGTTCCGGCGGTGAATGTTGTTGGTGATACTACAGATTTAGTAATAGTGGATGACTGAGAAGTTGGCGTCTTTGGAGAAGCTGTGCTTGACAGTGTTGATGATTCTGGCGTAATTTCTGTGCCATAAGTTGTTGCTGGTGTTGGAGTTGGTGTTGAGGTTTCTGTTAAGTGAGCGGATGTAACACTTTATTAGTAGCCTTTATAAATTCACATTTATGACAAGTAGCATTCTCAGCTCTTAATGTGGAGCTATAAAGAGATCTGTAATGAGTTCATTCTGGTAAAATCTTTCAGCAGGTTTACTCTTTCACACCAACTTTCATTTCTTTGGATTACACATTCCTTGCATAATATTATTTTGCACATACCCTCACATAGACCCAAACCCAGCCGAGTGCATGTGGTAGCTTACACAGGTGTGGTATACAAATGCTACTGTTCTGTAAATTTCACTGACATTAAACCAACAGACATGATAGCGGACAATAAATAAAGATGCATAGCAACAATAACAATAAAAGTAGTGGCTTTAGTTTTCAAGGAACATACCTGGTGTGGTGAAGACAAACACTGTAGTAGGTATTGTTGTTGTGAGTGTTGTGCTTGGTGTTGTTGTTGTTGCTGGGGTTGTACAAGGTGTCAGTGTCCTAGTAATGTTTCCATCAGCAGAACATATGGCTGTAATGCAGCCTCCCAGGCCATCCGTTGTGTCGTAAATGGTGTCTCCATAATTGTACACACTGTTATTATATATGCATTTACAAGCTGCAAAAACAGAACACAGTTTTTCCACTTATAGGTGTCTCATCACCACTTTACAAAAAGGACTACAAAGGTCAAAGCTGGTCAAAGACTACTCACCATATACATCACGGCTGCAGTTGACTCCATAAGATGTGCAAACACTATGGCAAAGTAAGGAAAAGAATGTGCTTTAAAGATCTGCTGTTGTGCTGGAGAGTCCAAAATAATGCAATGTTTCCAACAATGATCTTAAGTTATTCTAACAAAAATGAAAGTTTATTCACAGTGCTGCTCTTGGTACTCATGGTCAGTATGTACAATGTGTGCAGAGAAAACTGTGTACCACTGGTTTCAAAACCACGGCTTTTTATTTCATCGGTGGTACCATTTTGTTAAACATACCATTCCTCGCAGTTGTTTTCTGTTGGGACAGTCTCACCAAGCTCATAACGTTGCATTCCAACATAGCATGCACATGTTTCCACACATTTCATGATATCTTCGTCAAAATATGGACGATCAGCTGGACATTCAGGATAGCAACCTGCAGAGATGAAGTGAGTGAGAAACTGCAGTCAGTTCAGTGAAAATGTTGACTGGCATTCTGCATTTCTGTTTACTCTCAAGAATATTTTTTATCTTCTCCATAACAATATTTTCATACACCTTATAATGTTCACCAAAAGTATGGTAAGTAAAGCATCGTAAGAGAGACATCCTTTCTACAGTGCAGTTTTAGAGCACAAAATGTAATTTATATTCCTAAATTTATATTCCATTAACAGAAACAAGCTCCTACCTTCCAGTGCTGGTATCTGGAGAGAACAGGTTCCTAGGGGGTTCCTGCATGTCTTCATACAGGGGGCGCCGCAAGATTTGTAGTGCCACTCACATTCTCCAGGGGGGTTGTAGTAATCACAGAACAGTGCTGCAGGGAGATCATGAGTTGAGCTTCAAGTGGATATTTTTTGTTTTTTTCATTAAAATGAAATCGCTGTTAATGACTTACGGCAGATTTTAGGCGTTCTCCATGAAACACATACTCCAACAGCATTACAGGCTTCAGCATAGGAGGCTACAGCAGTGCAGAAACACTCACAGTCTCCACCACTGTCACAAGCACATGCGTCACTCACACAAGCGGTATAGAAAGAAGTTGGATCCACCTGGAAGGACATTTTATACACAATGTAAAATTATAAAAAATAGTAAAATACACAGTGTAAAATACCAGCGCAATACTCAAAATCGATATCAATACAATACAGGCCAAAATCACTTAATTGGATATCAGAAAAGGCCTGAACGATCTCGTAAACACAGATGAGGACATGAGTAACACAGACAAGCAGTGGGGCTGGGTCCCAAACAGCTTACTGCCCCTTACATAGTGGACCTAAAATACAAACACCTGCAGTCAAACAGTGTAAAATATGTCAAAGAGTCACTGGAGATTTAGCCATGTGTGCAAAAAGTTATAAACTGCATTCACTTTTTGTTCTGATAAAAACGAATCAGTCAGTCAAAAAGACCCAAAGCAGTTTTTGAAGGTACCTGTGAATGGCAGGCTGAGAAGACATCACTCATGATGATGCTGCATTGCCTCTGAGCCCAAGCCTCTCTGTAGGGGTTACTGGTACACGGATCTTTAACCACCAGCGCCTCTGGACAAGTGGGAGAGAACTTCCAGCTGTTCCCAAAGTCCAGGGGATTGACGACAACTTCTTGACTCCTTGTTGTGAAATCATTGTTTGCATTGCCATCATAGTTTCCGCACAGACCACACACACCTCCCTGCAGGTGAGGAGGCCTCTTATCAGATCAATTCTGGCTTTAAGTGTGGAAGGATGGTGCAAAAGTATGACATGAATACTCACATTAAAGTCAGGACTGAGCTTGATATATATGCTTGTTTTCTTGTCCCATATGAGTGTCACACCATTGTTGGCCTCAATTACCAAGTAGCTTCCCACAGTGCGGATCTGATATGGGATATTTGTCCCTGCATCTCTTTGGACCAACTGGTAGCCTCCGTCAGTCAGCACAAGCTCATTACTCTAATAAAGAAAAAAACATTTTGTGCCCAGACTTTAAAAGGGTAATTCTCCCAATTTTTCAAAATTAAATTAATTAAAACAATTAAATACTTTATGCGGTTCAGAATGGGGTTGGTGTGTAAAAGCACTATTCTAAAATTGTTCACCGTGGTGGTGAATGGAACAAGGCATCTGCCCCAAAAATCTCCCCCACAGAAAATTATTCAATGAAATGGATATGGTTGCAGTGCCTGATGGGCCTAAAGAGTTTTGGGTCTAAATATATACGGTTTAATTTATTTTATGGGGAATAGGCTAATTAAGTTCAGATTTGACACTAAAATAAACAAAGGTTCTGTTCTCCATCACTGTAAACCCACTCTGAATGACTTGGTTTGTGATGACAAATTTATGATGACAAGTTCTACTCACCCCTACAAAGAACTTGATAGCCTTGGAGCAGGTTGTGCCGGTGGTTCCACAGGGAATGTTTTCAGTGATGACTCTGAAAGTTCCATTGCTGTTGCTGTTGCTGCAGTAGTCCTGTTAATTATAAATAGTTATTGTACCTGCAAAAGTTTTTCCTTTAACCCTTTAATGACCTTACAAGAATTTGTTCTATGCTATGCAAATGCAGAGCCTGTAACATAAATACACACTAAATATTTAATATATTATAAATTATTAGAGGTGGGCATAGATACATTTTTTTAACGGCGTTAATCTCATTGGAATCTTGACGTTAACGGCACTATAAATTATACATCATGAATCATATATTATTAATATAGGAGCAGTTGTGCACAAATGTAATGAATATGTTTATCTTTGTAATGTATGACATTTTGTCCAATAACATATACAGTCAGTGGCCTACTGAACAAAACAACACACCCAAATGGGCTAAAGAACATTCGAAACATTGCCTTTTACTGATTTAGTACTTTTGACTTTTGTATAGGAATTTAATCACATGTCCATGTGACCATATAATCAGTACCTTAACAAGTGTGTATTCGCAGTTTCCATTAAAAGTATATTGTTTTTTGTCAAAAGTAATGTAATGACCATCTCCATATACGCTGCAGGTTCCTTTACACTGGTTCTTGGTGCACTCCCACACCCGGTTCTTGCATGTGCTGTAAAAAAAAACAAAAAATTTGAGTGTCCAAATAGTGAGCAGTGGATAAAATGTGAAGGAAAGAATATAATCTGAACAAACCATGTGTTACAGTCATCTTGAATTGTCTGCCCGGCACTGTAGGTGTTACCGTTGTGAAAACATGGACAGTCTTCCTCAGCAATGCAGCCTCCATTCCCATCTGACAGCAGCCCAGAAGGACACACACAACCAGACACACAGCTGGTGCTAATCTGTAGGGATACAGTCTCAGTGTGAATACCAAAATAATGTGTGTGGATTATTCATTTGTATATCCTTTGGGAATCTAAGTATAACCAAAAATTACAGAAAAGGCATTGTTTAGGTGGTATTTTCACTCACACAGGCCATGTCAAATGTTTGGCAACTTTTCTGACATTCAGAACCTGTGCTTCCAGGGGCCGCAGTGGAACAGTTGAAGTAGGTCATTGGAGCAACACATTCTAGAGTAAAGAAAAATAATCACCAGCGATTATATTGACGTCTATAATACAGGGTATAAAAAGCAATGCAAAGTACATTTCCCCCTTTCTCAGTTTATCCAGTTCCTCCCACTAACTAGAATTCCTCCAATTACACCCACATTGGGCCATGAAGGTGAGCATGTGCATCCTCTGAGACACTGGAAGCTCAGTTTTCTCAAACTGCTGCAAACATGCCAGATTGATCAATACACTTAGAGGAGATGCTAAATGCTAATTCTGTCCAACATCACATTAAGTGACGGGGGGAGAAGGAGGACCTCCCTACCCACCAAGAGATAGAGGACAATTATTTTCTCCTGGATTACTGGCCACAGCTGGCTGTGGTACCACCGGGGATCTCCTGATGATAGGGCTAACATCAGTTATGCCACATTTCCTATTTGAATTTCTTTTTAATTTCAGCAGTTTAACAACAACAGCATACCATTTTTAAATATAGAAAACCTGAACATACTCAATATTTTTTATTAACACCATGTTATTACATACCTTGCACCTTGAACATTCCAATGCAGTCCAGTTTCCCTTGCTTGCAGGTGCTGAGATGCAAATATAGATTAAATCACTCTCTCCTTATATTTACTTGTTGTATCTTTAGCTTTTTGGCCATGACAAGATCAGCCCTTACCATGTGGCACCGTCTTTGCTGATGACTTCACCAGACTGAATGACTGTGCTGAAGTCGTAACATGGGCAGCTGGTTGGGTCCACGCACTCGCCGTTCTCATTGAGGTACGTCCCTTCTCCACAGCCACAACCATCTACTGGTACAAAGTCAGCAGTACAAGAGTAATCTTGCTGGCTAAGGGAACGGCAGGTCCGGCCACAGCTGGTCATGTTGTAAGAGTAGACCATGGTGCTAGGGCAGGACGTGGTGTAGTTTTCTGTGGAAGGATGTCAGATATGTCATCAGTGACTTGCTGTCCATTTGTACTAATTAAACACTGCTGCAAAACGCTGATGGGATGTTCCTGCGTGCAGAAATTTCTCAGAAATCAGAGATTATGGAAATATAACCTTCAATCAGAGATCATTTTGGTGGCTTGTTTGCACAGCTGAATCACTGTGGTTTCAGTTATTTATACAAAGTGTTTACTCTTAAGATCCTGTTTCTTCAGTCCCATATTTACTTTGTGACTTTAGGCCTCTCCTAAACAAATAACCTCAGTCATGTCCCCATGTTTGAGTTCAAAGCATTTATTAACTTAATGGTCGGTCCTTGAATATATAAAATCAAGATGTGCCAAGCAGATACATTATTAAGTAACGTGGCATTTTCATACTTCAAATAACAGGAAGATATACTCACTGCAGGCAACATCTCTCCAGCCAGTAATAAGTATCCCCTTGGATGCACACGCATGGGCGTATGATGACAGGGCGGCACACATGCAGTCCTCCGTTTTTTCACAATTACATGTGTCATATTTGCAGTTCTGTTGGGGATTGCAAAGTTTAAGTGAAATAAAGAGGTTTGGACCTTCTGGACCTTCTCTTGGTCCAGTCTTTTTGAAACACAAGATGTAAAGGAACAACTGACATTTAATGGACAAAAAATGTACCAAAAAATCAAATTCTGATTTGACATCAAAGTATATAATTTATCTTACCGCTTGGTAAATGTCAGGGACAATTTCAGAATGGCATTTGGAGAAGACTCCAGAAGGATCTGACAGCAGGGAACACCAATACTGTGCATATTTCTCTGTTAAAAAAAGGGCAAATTGTGTTTACTCAGATTTGTCATCCGTAAGAAGACCTGTGATGTGACCAACTGTTTGTACTGCTGAAGAAAAAGCAGAGAGTGCAGTGTACCATTGTCCGTGCTCAGACTGCAGGGGTTCTCAAAGGTCCTCGGAACATCAGGGCAACTTGCTCTTGTTTTCCAGGTGTTGGCAAAGCCAACAGCTGTTGCCTCTGTAAGTCCACCAATGGTGGTGAAGTCATCTGCCTGAATGTTGTTGAAATTGCCGCAAAGCCCTGTAGAAAAGAAGTTACTCCAGGTTATGCAGTGTAGTTTAATATTATACTGTCATGTTGTATAGTTTTTATTTTACCTGTTCTACTATCCACTTTGCTGCTGTTAAAATCCCCTCACATGGGACTAATTAAGGCATATATCAATGAGGATGGCAGGGTGTTCTGAAGCCTATCCCAGCATGCACCACTAGTTCATCACAGAACAGACTTTAAGACCAACAATCACCAACTCACAAACTGCAACAATTTAGCATCTCTAGACCGAGTGATGTACAGGTCTATGAAGGAAACCGGAGAGGAAACCGGAGAAACCCACAAAGACATGCGGGAAACATACACACTTACACTGTACAAGTGTTGGAAGGCATGTACTCACCACATGTTTGTCCTGTAAGTTTTGTATCAGCCGTGATGTAAACCTGCATGATGGGTGTAAGCTGGATCTCCAGTTGAACTCCAACCTTTGTCTGGATGACGATGTAGATTGAGGATGGCTTGAAGATGCTGACATCAGCTGCAAACCAGAATCAAAGCAGATACCTCTCTTATTAAAATATGTGCAGAAATTCAGCACCATTGCTTTCATTTAACTGTCTTTAAGAAATGATTGTTGAGCATTTGAACCTGGTGACTGAATTTCAATCATTTGATTGAATGTTTTTACCTGTAAAAAGCGGCAGCTTTGTGAAGATTCTGTTGACATCAACATTTCCATTCAAGTCCACTACAATCACCTGTGCAGGTGCAAAAAGAAAAATGCATTCAGAGGTCCTAAGATTTATTCATACAGTTGACTAATTCTTCACATTCATGACTTACACTAGACCCATTTGATAACGCCAGGGTGACTCCCTTCAAACAGGTTTCACTGTCAGTCATTCCACATTTCACCAGGTCTCCCAGAACTGTGAAATCTGTGCCTGTGCATTCCTTCAAGGGAGCAGAAGAGCACAGGTAATGAAGATGCATTTGAAACCGCTTAAATGTGCTGGCCAGTTAAATGATGTTAGTCACACTTTTCTACCTATTTTTGTTTGTTTTGTTTGATCACCACAAATGACAGCATACCTTTGACAGGACGTAGCTGCAGTCTCCATGAAACGTGTAGGCCGTTCCATCATAGGTCATGATGTGGGATCCTCCTTCCACTGAGCAGGACCCGGGACAGTTTTTGTCCATACAGTTCCATTCACCCCCAGAGCAGGTACTGAATATGTAAGGATTGGCTAATTATGGCAATGACTAATCAATTAATATGATTACTAAAAACTGATGCATGCAGTTGTAATAAAACTGCGCACTTTGCAGCCTATCAGAGAAAAAGATTTGTTCCCATTTCTTCCATTTTATCTACTCTACATGCTAAAGATACAACACCAAACTGGTACCAAATTTTTACAACAACAAAGCAGAATATGAAGAAACGAGGGGTGGCTTTTGCAGGCTTTAGCACACGTCCACACACACACACACACACACACACACACACACACACACACACACACACACACGCACACACACACACACACACACACGTATATCTTACCATTCTTGGCAACTTGTTGAGTAACTTTCCCCAGAGGCATACAAATTTCCTCCATGTGTGCACGAGCAGTTAGCCAGTGCAATACATCCAGTGTTGCCAACATCATCAAAGACAGTGCCTTGAAAGGTAAACAGATGATTTTAAATTGACTTTGCCTGAATAGATTTGTATACATTTTATTCACTTTTATGACTAATAAGCTTGTTGAATGAGAAATGATTTTTTATTGTATTTCCTTCTATTCTGTGATTCATCATGAGGACAGGAAAACAAAAGACATAAAACTGCATAGATTAGGGGCCCATCAATCAAAGGTGTGGTTTGCTTGTCAGTTTTATGTTTAAATACCTTAGGGACACTTGAAATATTCAGGTGAGGCCTTAAAAACAAACATTACCTGGGGGACAGAAGCATCCATCTATGCAGTGTTCCTCACACGTTTGTCCCCTCTGTGAGTTAGAGCATGTGTCTTTACACGGACTTCCACATTCCATATACACCTCGTTTCCTGGGCACGTCATTGCTGTGACAGATTGAAAAATGGCAAATTCAATTTTAATTTTGGTCCCTTCAAAAGCTGATGGTCTGAGAATCAATTATGATCAATTATGAATGGTGCTTCTAGTAAATAAACTCATGCAAACATGATGGAAAATGTAGAATATGGGCCCTTTTAAACACCACAGTCTTTAACCATTAAAGACCTTGACTGATCATTGTTGATTATATTTTGATTAATCCATATACTATTTTCAAACCTCTGTTTAACTCTTACATTAAAACCAGGTATTTTTGTTTTATAAAAAATGACACAAGCCAGAAAAAAAATCAATGGCTCACGGCAAAAATGTTCCGTCCTCCAGTTATCAGGCCTCCCGCCCGCATGTACGCACTGTCGAGAGTACTCTGCCAGGGTCTTGCAAAGGCAGAAAGATCCAGACGTTGCGTTGCACTGACAGAGATCCTCAATGCAGGCACTGACAAAAAACTCAATGGAGACAAGTGCACTGCAGCTGCTGAATGCGTGGCTGAGGAACAGGTGCTTACAGAAGTTCTGTGGAGAAATTTGATGCAATCAAATTAATTAATATTTTTATTCATTTGTGGGGGGTTTTGCTACATTTTGACAACACTGATAATCTGCATGTTTCTCTGGGTCCACCAAAAAGTTTTTTTCTGGTACCTCATCTCCACAGTTCCCAGTATCTATCGCAGGTTGGTCCTCACATGTTTCTGTAGGACCATCCATTTTCCAGAGGGTTCCGTATGCATCTTCTGAGAGCAATACCCCTAAAGCACATAAAAGAAAGTTACCATCAAATACCATCAAATCAAGGATGCTGCTCTTGATTAACATTAGAGGTGGGAGAAATATTATTAAAATGTATCCTGATATTTTTTGGCCCAATATTACATTGATATAACTGCATCAAGATTCGCTATTTATTTACCACCTAGCAACACATTAGCAACCACTTAGAACATCATAGCAACCACCTAGCAACTCTGCAGCAACAAACTACAGTTCTTATAGTAACCGTTTAGCTGCACCTTAGGAACCACCTGCACTGCCATATTGACAAACTAGCAACGCCATAGCAAGCACCTTGTAACAACCACTGTTACTACAGCAACCATGCAATCACACTTCCCATTTTCATGCAGAAATACAACCTAGTTTATTTAGTATTATTTTAGATATTTTGTTCATTTTATTTTGGAACATGTACACTGATAGCAATACTCCTGAAGTCCACTTGGTGGTGCAAGACAATGTTCTTCTCTTGTGGAATTCATAATGACTTCAATAATATGTCGTGGAAAAAATATCTTCATAGGATCATATCGTCGTGGCAATCCCCACCCCTAATTAACATCAAAGCTGTTGGAGCAATAAAACGTTGTGTAATTGTACTTTACCGTCTTTCATGAATTCATTATAAGTTGAAATTCCGTTGAAGTCCCCACAAAGTCCACAAGTCTGATTTATGAATTTTGTATTCATTTCAATCTGTGGAGAAATAAACAATAAGCATATTGGATTATAGTGTGGCCACATTATTGTTCGAGCAACAATAATTCATCTGCAGCAGAGTCAAATCATGTTTATATGTGAAGAGCTTTGTGACTTAATGTCTGTAAAAAGCAGCATATCAAGAAATGGACCATAATGTTTCCACAGGTAAGCCAAATATGCATAATATGCATATGTTCAGTACTGTACAAATGTCTTGAGCTACCCTTCATTCCTCCATATTTGGCTTTCAAAGACACATTATCTTATATTTGTAATGTAGTCTTGAGGAACAGTTTTCCAGGGTTCCTGAATAAGACTCTAATTTTCAGTCCAGCTCCTAAACCTGACCAGAGACCTTCATATGAATTCTCCAAGGATAACAAAGCACATCTAACTTAAATTCTGAACCAGTGAAGAAACATGTGCAGATGGTTCCAGATGATGAGATAGATAGATAGATAGATAGATAGATAGATAGATAGATAGATAGATAGATAGATAGATAGATAGATAGATAAATAGATAGATAGATTTTTCTATCTATCTATATACATAGATTCTTTATAGCAATAAGCAATTTTTCATTTGTAAATGTTACATGTATGAAGAATTACCAGGAAGGAATCAGCTTCATTCCACATGGCCGTCAGCCCCAGAGTGGCTTTGACCACGACATAGGTGCTGGTGGTCTCTATGAAAACTCCTGAGGCGATGAATGGAGTTGTTATCCTTAAAAACAGACAAACTATTTAATTTAACCATTTAATCGAGAGTCTTAGAGATGAGTAAATACACATTTTTTTTTTTCAATCAAAATAAACCACAAGTAACCTGACCATCATGCCATCAGTAATCCTATTTCTCTCTTACTATGGCAACACAGTCCTAAAACTATCACTCACTTTTCGCCGTTGACAATGATGGAGTCTTTGCTTAGCTCCACCACTGTTCCGTCCAGCTTCATGCTGATTTTGCTGATTGTGGGCTCGCCATTCTCAACCTGCCGCCTCAACTGGATGTTGAAGGTCTCATAGCTGCCCCCGCACTGCGAGGTCAGGATGTGGTTGCAGGTGGACGGCAGCTGGAAGACGTCTCCGTCGAAGGTTTTGAAATGGTAGTTCCCCCATGTGCTGCAGACCTGCTGATTATGCCCTGAACTTATTCCTAAGGAGCAACAGGACAAGTTCAGCTTCCACACTTTCTTTACACATTAATAAAATCCTCCAAAGTAATGGAGATTCACCACAAATATCTACCTGAAATCATCTGTGTTGTAGCCAACGGGTGAAAGATGTTAACTGCAGGGACCGCTGCAGGATTTGCAAGAACATGGGTTTACTTTGAGCTTTTTATATCATTTATAATAACAGTAATATATTATAAAATATCACTAGCTATGTATACTGCATTAAAATTTCAATGAACTTCAGTCAAAATGATCCACAATGTCTTGTTAGTGACAGTAAGAACGTTTATTTAACTTTAGGAAATCTTTTTTTGGAGTTTCCATTAGCGAGGACAAGTTGCCCTGAAGCCATATTGAGTTCAAAGTTCCTCTAAAAAATGATCAAGATTAAGAACCTGTGATCATCTGTATGGTCGTCATTCAGGTAGTGTACAAAAGATGTAGCATGAACAGCACATTCTATTTTTTTGTTAAGAAATGTACATTAAATGTGAGGATAGTGTAATAAATAGTGCCAAGAACTGATCAATATGAGGTCATGCACTTACTGGTTTGTGCTGCAGCCAACCCAATAGACAGGGTTATCCATATTACCAATTCAGTGGGTAGTAGATTTAAGGTCCCCATGGTGGCTGTGTGGAGTGGCAGGGGCCCCACAGCTTAAATGAGAAACTCCCTCGCTGTGGTCAGAGCTTTATACCACTTCTACTTTAGGAGGGACATCTGATTCTAGAGCTTTGGTGAAGGTGGGGCCTGGACTAAGTTTAACTTTCCCAGGTAAATGCCTCCATGGATTGTACTAGACACTGGTGTGACCTCATATGTGAAACCGCCTCTCATGGCCTTCGGGAACGAGGTGTCAGTCTGGATTTCAGTCACAGCCATCACTTTGAATTACTTTTATGTTTAAATCGAATAACTAATCATTACTATTAATAAATATCATACTATTGGTGAGATCCTAAAAATGAGGCACAATAGATACCAGTATCACTTTGCGGCAAGTTCTGTTTGGACAACTTAGAGAAGTGTATCCTTGGTCAAACATGACTTATGTGTGATCCTGTGTGTGTTGAGCCCTGAGTCTGATGTTTGCATTGTAGCGCCTTAAGTCAACTGTCTCTCCTCTGCTCTTCTCCACCTGAGTTACTTTAAGTACATCAATATTTAATCTTAATAATTGTAAAATAAATCCTGGATCCAGAGATAGAAAGTAGACAGAAGATCCACTCAAAATGTCCATGGTATATTATGTTGATGTATATTATATTACTCTCATAGTTTTTTCTCAAGCTTTTTCTCTTTCTGGGTGAGTAGGGTCGTCCTACCTGTCCCCCATCACTTAGTATAACTGTCCTCTCTCTCTCTAGGTGGTTTTGGTGATCCTCCCTCTCCCCATCACTCAGTATGACTATCCTCTTTCTCTGGGTGAGTGGGGTCGACCTACCTCTTCCCCATCACTTACTGTTACTGTCCTCTCTCTCTCTGGTATATACTTATATGTTTTATTTATTTATATGTGTTTGTTATATCAAATATGTTAGTACTTAGTTTTAGAAACATGGTCAAAAAAGCATTGTGATGTAATTCATCACAATAATGATAAATATCTTCACACTCCCCAAGCCGGTGACATCGGTTTCCACAACTTCTATTCACCATTTCTCTCTTCTTTTTTTCCACACCCTTAAGGTAGGCCAAGCCTCAGTTGAGTGTGCAGTACCTGCTAAGAGTGGAAGACTGTGAATAAGTGAACATACTGCTTGAGTAACAATAGCATGGTGAGGTACCTTTCTTCAACAAATGATTTATAAATATCAGCGCCCATCCCAGACCACACTTCATGACTTCATAATAAATTGTTCTGCTCCAGTGAATCAACATGCTTTAGACGCAGGACCAAACCTTGACGCCTGCACTGAAGCTTCAAGGAAGCAGAGTGTAGCTTTTCTATGTAGGCCTAATTTTAATTCAGACCGACAGAGTGAGTCACATACGTCTCCAGGATCTGTATCCTGTTGTAAATAAATGGCTCCAAATCGACCTGATGGAGAGACAAAAGTGGGGTCAACAAAGTAATAAAGCCAAAATTAATACTGTATTGTGCATGTTAACTATATGACATGCATAAGAAATATAATATAATCATATAAACTATGCCGTTACTATTACTATAATTACTACATTACTGTAATTATTACATTTTATTAAACATTTTAGCTAACCGAAACAAGGTCACATGTTTACAAAGATAAGACTCTGAAGTTATTGATATTTGAAACTGTGATGACTAGTTTGTGTACTAAATTATTGTGTATACATTTTTACAAGAATGGTATCAGGCTGTTTTATCTGTTTATATCATGTTACACACATTTATTTTGGTTGTTTGATGATACTGTGGACACATATATATGCAGTTTTTTAGAGCCAAAACTGAACATCATCACACATGGAGTGTAAGAACCAGTGAAAGGTCACATGACATGATGGAGAGAAACATATTTTTCACCAGACCTGGGATATTTTCTACCCTGGGGGCTTTATTACATATATGCTTTAATAAAGTACTATTTAAGTTGTCAACAAAGACAAAAGTACAGACTTTTTTGAAGATTAAATTGCTGGTGTTAAATTGGAACCAAACATAGATCTTTGCAAATTTGAAAAGACCATACTAGTTGAGCACAAAATGTTCCCACGAAAATACGTGTGTGTGTGTGTGTATACAGTTCTGAACAAAATCTTAACACTGGGGGAAAATGATTAACAATCACATTTTGTGCTGGTGGTTCATAACCAGGTTGTAAGTAAAGCTTCAAAATGCAAAAAGAAGAAAAAGGAGCAAAACTGAAAACTGAAAACTGAATTTAAACAGGCTGTTCATTAGCTGATCAAAAGTTAAGACCGTCACTCAAAAACATACAAAAACAGAAGTAAAAGTGTCAAAAAAGACTCAGTAGTGAGTATCCCTACTGTTCTTTTTATCAATTTTAATATTTGTTTCCAGGAGTCTGGGAATATTGCTCCATGTGGTGAAGACTGCTTCACGAAGTCCATCCACAGTCCGGAACTGAAATGCATTTTTGTAAACTTCCCTTGCCATCCATCCCCAAATGTGCTTAATGGGCTTTAGAGCAGGGGAACATGCAGGATTTTCCAAAATAGCGAAATTATCGTCCTTGGTCAGGCAGGCATTGTGAACTGCAGCGTTGTTCTGTTGAAAGACCCAGTCATTATCGCACAGACAAGGGCCCTCATTCAAGATGGATACCCGCTGCAGTATCTCCACATATCCTGCCGCCGTTTAACGCCCCCACACAACATTCACCGCCATTGTTCCATTGAAGGAAAAAGCACCCCAGACCATGATGGAGCCTTCTCTGCGGTGCCGCGAAGAAAATATCTCCAGTGGGATCTCTTTGTCATTCCAGTAACGTTGGAAACCATCAGGACTGTCCAGGTTACATTTTTACATATTCAGCGCAGGTGAATTGTTTTAGGGTCAACAACTTTACTCTTTGGTCCCATAATAAAATGCCTATTTTTATCGTGTAAACCATTATGAGCGCGGCTGCCGCGCGTCTACATTTGAAATTTTATTTTTCTTTCGGATCTTCAGATCATATGCGTGCCGAACCGCGGAGAGGGATCGGTTCGGATCTCGGATCACTCGGATCCGTTGCACCACTAATTTTTAGTAATAAAAATATTTTTACATTTTAATATATCTAACTGTTCATCTTATTCAGGGGCTTCAGGAGGAGCAGTATTGTACTGTCTCGCCAGTTAAAGCAGACACTGGACAGCGACAGCTCAAAGAAGGAAAAAAACAAGCAGTATAAACCATCCCAAGATTTTCTCTTTACAGTAAAAAGAAAACATTTATACAGGTATATTTTTATGGAACTGTAACTGAATTTAGGTTAATATTTGATATGCAGTGAATCTTGCCTATCCCAAGGAACTCTTCTACAGCAGCGGTCCACAACCTTTATTTGGTCACGGACCGGTTTAATATCAGAAACTATTTTCACGGCACGGCCTTTAAAGAGTGGCAGATAAATATACGTATTTATTAGGGGTGTGACGAGACGCTTTTCCCACGAGACGAGATGAGACACAAGACTGGGTTCACGAGAACGAGACGAGACGAGACTTTGACATTTTTTAAAAGAAATCCTCAATGTTTAACTATATCGCAAAAATATCCTTTTATTTAACTGAAAAACACAAAATGCAAAAAATGCATGTCCATTTTGAAACTTTATGAAATAAAACTTCTATTTTGATGAATGATATGCAGTAATAACATGTAAA
>JBBPDH010191225.1:0-16698 GCA_037974565.1 Clupeocharax schoutedeni | reverse complement strand
TGTGTGTGTGTGTGTTTGTGTGTGTGTGTGTGTGTGTGTGTGTGTGTGTGTGTATTTATCCCTTTCTTTAGGACCAAATGTTCTCAGATTGGCAGAAAAACAGACTGTGCTGCACTGCAGAAAAATAAACATGTTGCTGGTATTCAAAAGGAAATGTGCTGGGGGTTTTTTTAAAGAAAAACCAAGTAGAAAGATTGCCTTTTGATTACTAAGGTTAAAGTTTAGTTTTTGTATTATTATTACTTATTAGTATGCTCCCATAAATATAGAAATAGCAGCAGGTCTCACACATATAGATTTACCTTTGTTACCGTGACTACATTTTAGCGCCTCAGTGTGGCAGCTGCTTTTGAGTTGCGCGTGTGTGTGTGTGTGAGAGAGAGAGAGAGAGAGAGAGAGAGAGGTAGTTAAAGTACAGTTTGTACTGTTATCTTCCTATTTCCCAATTGTACACCCTAAAATGGTTCTTTAAAGGTTCTTTAGTAAATGTAAAGGTTCTGAGTAAAACCATGAACACTCAAATAACCATTTGAATGGTAAATTCTTCTTTGCCTCGTTGCTTTTCTCCATACTGGAAAACGTATTTCTATAAAAAAAATCACCAAAAAGGGTTCCACTGTCACTGCAAGACAAAGAACCATTGTTACTGCATAGAACCATAGAACGCTCTTTGGTCCAATACTGTACAATTTTGTTAGGAGTGTTATGTGCCCTGTGTGTGTTTGTCACTGAGAATTTCATGCCTCTGTTCACATGAATGTGGAATGCGTATGAATAATTGCTGGCCCTCCTAGAACCGGTACTAACACTTCAGAGACCCGTATATTTTAGTGATAAATATTTGATCCATTTCCATTTGCACCCTGTGACGCTCCTGTATCATGCGTCAGAAACACTTAAACACTAACAAGAACTCAAAGACTATACTTCGGCTGCATCTGGCCAACAACAGAAATGCTGATAAACTATAGAAACTCCGTTTTGTTTCTCACTTTTAAAGAGATGTGGTCAAAATAAATGCTGTAGATAAATAAATAAAATTACTACTGACATCGTTTATTAATGAATACAAACTGTGGTTTGGAGTAGTAATATTGGGCATGAGAACACTATTGCACATAATGATTTTACATACATTTAGAAATGGCACATCTGAGTAATAGCAAGTTATTGCATGCGAGTGACATGAGGAGGGGTTATAGAGTCTGAAGGGTGACAGGGGGAGGTGTTATGGGGTCTGATGGGTGACGGGGAAGTTAACATGTTACAGGGTCTGATGGGTGACAGGGGGAGATGTTACAGGGTCTGATGGGTGACAGGGGGAGGTGTTACAGGGTCTGATGGGTGACAGGGGGAGGTGTTATAGGGTCTGATGGGTGACAGGGGGAGGTGTTATAGGGTCTGATGGGTGACAGGGGGAGGTGTTATAGGGCCTGATGGGTGACGGGGGTGGTTTATAGGGTCTGATGGGTGACAGGGGAAGTGTTACAGGGTCTGATGGGTGACAGGGGTAGGTATTATAGGATCTGGGTGACAGGGGGAAGTTTATAGGGTCTGATGTATGACAGGGGTAGAATACATAGAGTCTGATAGGTGATGGGGAGGAGTTACAGAGTCTGATCGGTGACAGGGCGAGGTTTATAGGGTCTTATATTTGACAGGGGTAGAATATATAGAATCTGATAGGTGATAGGGAGAGTCTGATGGGTGACATGGGGAAGAGATATAGAGTCGGATGGGTGGGTCTGTGACAGAGTGAGGTGTTATAGAGTCTGAGGGCAGCAGTGAACCACTTTATGCTGGTGAGTGTGTGGCTAAAGGAAGGCTACCTCTCTGTTCAACACGGTGGAGTGGATGATCAGCATGGTCCATGTTGGACTGAAGTCAATATTCTTCTTTCAGCTACAGTTTCCAAATTGTCACATTCCAATTTTTTCTCACTTTCCTGTACACCCACAAGGCATCTACATTTACTATCCAGTTAATAACAGGTTTTGTATATTTGCATACTTTTGTATATTACCACCTGTTTCTCCGCATTATTTATTCATGGTCAGGATCCCAGTAGGCAGGTGTTATTTAAGCTGTAAATTGGTGGTTCAGGAGATAGATGTACATAATTAAATATAATATCTGGTTTTATAAAATAAATACAAGGCTGTATTTCTCCAAAATGTAACATTTGTTTTAAATTAAGATGAAATGCCTAAAAATACAACTTTACACAATGAAGAAAACAACCTTTAATGTAAATTAATGTGAACAGATGTTTTTCTTGTCATTCCCGTTTGTCATGACAGTTTGTCATGATTGCAGTGTTAAAGACACTAGTAATTGCACATCATGTAAAACATTAAAAATATGGGGGGAAAGGATACATGGCCCGACCACAGCATTATTATGAAATTATATAGAAAACTGGAAAACTGAGATTTTGTCTGGTAGCGGTGATACAGTAGTGGCATGTAAAGCTTTAACATTAATCTATAAAGCTTTTACAACATCACCGTTATTTATTAATGTACCAGAGGCAATGTACATTAAAGTATTAAAGTCAGCATCAAAGTAAATGTGCCTATATTTAGCAAATGTGCCTCTATTTGGGAAACTGGGTTATATTCAACACTCACTTAGTTGATCTGTTGGTTTACAAACGGCCTTTTGTATGATCTTTTTCTGGACATATGACAATACTTACTGACTACCCCATCTGCTGGACAAAGCTCAGAATACTCATCCACATACTGTGCAAAAGTATCAGGCTCTTGTGTACACTGCCATTTATCTGAGTAGGGAGTTACTTTCTGCCAGCAAACACACATGCTAACATTAGAATAAATCCAAACAACCAAGAAAGCATTAAATAATATCAAGGTTTGTTTTGTTTGTAAAAAGTACTTGACATTTCTGAGTTAGTTAGAACACAGTTTCAGTTTCAGTTTCAAATTTCAATTCCTCCAGCTGAACCAGGTATTTCAGGTATTTACTGAGAACCACAATGTAGCACTGGGGTTCCATGAAGAGAGATCTGGGAGTAATTAAGCAAATGCATAGGCATAAATATAACCAAAATTTACTGTATTAAAATTTATATATAGTATAGTATTTTATATAGTAATATATTATATAGTAATATTAGCTTATGTTATGACTGCAGAGACAAACAGAGACAGAACAATATAAAATACACTAGAGAAAGTCAAAAATATTCAGATAATGCTTTGTACTAAATGCTAGGTTCTTCAAGATGGCGGTGCGTGCAAACGCTGCGGCTTCTCTCTCTCCCGACAAAACAGTGTTTTCGTGGTTTTGTTCCTGTAAGTCGCAGTGTTTTTGTACGTCTTCGCCGCGTTTATGTCTTAAGTGCGTATATAGCCGATTCTTAGCCGATTCTTAAAATTTCACCTGTTTGTTTTGTATTTAATGTTACATGTATGCACCTGGGGTTTGAGAGTAACGCAATTTCAATTCTCTGTATGTCTGGTACGTATGGCAGATTTGACAATAAAGTTGACTTTGACCTTGACTTTTTGACTATTTACACAATGTATGGTCACCACGAAAGGTGGATATAAATATTACAGATAAATAAATACAATTACTGCTGAAGTAGTTTACCAATTAACAGACACAGGGGTTTGGAAATGTGACATGGTGCTGACATGGTAAAGTATGTGGTTTAGGGGTTTTTACACAACAAAATTTCTAGGTAGAATTAAGTGGCTCTGTTGTGAGAGACTGGCCATTTATGATGGCTTACACAAACTATGCTTGAATAGATGGCTATGATGTGTGGGGTTTCCAATAAATTGGCCCAAACATGTAATGTTTTTTAATTTCAGATTTAGTGTTGTCATCCAATCAGGGACGTAGCACCAAATTCTGGGCCCTATGCACAAGCAGTGGCTATGGGCCCCTGTAAGCTCAAGGTTCACAACTACCTACAAATAAACTAACTACTAATTTAAGAACTCTTATACGTATAACAAAAAAGTCTTATTAAGGTAGCTTTGCTGCTAATATGACAGCATATCCTCATAAACCTATATGACAAAAATGAGACTATTATAGTCCAATAACAAATATTAATTTAGTTTTCGTATTAGTGTACTATTGAAATGGTGTAGGCTATACAAACAAGGCATCATGTAATTTCGAATGTTGTGTTATTAGTAGAGGTGGGCATAGATTAATTTTTTAATCTAAATTAATCTCATTGTAATCTTGAGATTAATCTAGATCCCCCCCCCCTCAAAAAAAAGATCCCAATGCCTTTTTTAATAGTGTAAACCATAAATATGTCTCCAAATGTTCTCCCAGATCACTTTAATTTAATTTGGAACTCAGTTTAATACATTGCCCTTAAAGAAAATATAAACATTAACCCGAGGTTTAAATACGGACAAGTCAGGAACGAGAAAAAGAGAGAGTTACAGAGAGCGCGAGAGAGACAGAAAGAGAGAGAGAGATACAGAGAGAGCAGGAGAGAGACAGAGATGCAGAGGGAGAGAGAGATGATCGCACGAACGAGTGAGAGAGAAACAGAGAGAGACAGAGACAGAAAGAGCGAGAGAGAGACAGAGAGAGCGAGAGAGAGATGATCCCCGTGCTCCGGAAAAGTCACGAACAAGAGAGAGAGAGAGGCACAGAGAGAGCGCGCGCGAGAGAGCGAGCGAGACAGGTTTAAAACGGGCGCGACCCGGAAAAGTCACTAACCAGAGAGAGAAAGAGAGAGAGAGAGAGAGACAGACAGAGAGTAAATCTGCCCTAAAATATCAAGGTGAAAGTCTTCTTTCTTGGGAAAGAAGTCTGTTAGCAGTTGCTTTCCCTCATTTCTTGCCTCTTTTCTTTTCTGAGAAGGAGATTTCGCTTTCTTAGACTGCTGTCTGCTGCTTCAGCAGAATGAAAGCTACTTCAAATGCACCTATAGTCAAAATGCCCTGAAGGTGGACTAAACCATTTCGTGCAAGGGAGAGGGTGCCTGTCCTCAGACACTATTTGTACTTGGACACCATTTAATACATCGATCAACTGATGCATTTACCCAAAACATTAACATTTACATTAGTTAACAACATTCACTGTGATCTTAAAATTATATGTAAAGGAAAATAAAATTTCACTCCTCAGGGGCCCTCCACTTTTTTTTTAGTACCATTTTTCCCCCAACTACGACGCCCCTGCATCCAATGACCCTTTTTCATTTGATACTTCTGCTGTTCAGAGGACCTCCTATAAACTGCCTGACTTCAGCAGACTTGGCAGGGAAATACAATAATGTTTACATGACTAAAGCATCTGGTTTAAAGCTGATACTCATCTCCACGTGTTTAAACATTAAGTCATAGTTCGCCTTGTGTCCCCACCCCTTTAGTCATGTTGTCCACCCAACTTAATATCACTCATTCATCACATAACTCAGCTTGTTCCTCACACCCCAGAGACCTCCATACAGAACTCTTAGCTACATTAACAAAGTGGCCAGGGATGACAGGAATGTCAAAGGCAAGTAATGGAAAACAGATGTCCATTTTACAGCTAATTGATTGCTTGTGCAATTCAAAACATCCCGAGACCCTCCTGGGAGTAGCCTCAATCCAGATCCAGAACAAGAATAAGTTCAGTCCAGATATCGTCACCCTGCTTGCAGACCTAGGTAAAACGAGAACAGGGGGTTTAGATATTTCCACTGCAGACCCACCTGCATATCAAATAACAAAGCTGTGTGTGAGGGTGTGATTATTTCCATACATAATCAGTTCCATACACGAACACTGGCCTGGCCTTGGAACTTGGTGGACAATTTACTCATTAGGAAGGGTGAGACGAGCAGTCTGAATGCTTACTAAGGTGAACTACAATTAAATAATGACTCAAGTAGGAGAACTCAAATACGAACCCAAATATAAAAGTGTCCAAAACTCCTCCAGAGGCATGATGATGATGAAGATGATGATGATTATAATGATGATAAAACTTTCTGAACTGAAGTATTTGTGCCACTCTTCTCATTTTTGAACGAGCTCATTTCAAAATGTAAATCCATTTGCAACACATTTAATCAACTATAATAGAGCACTGTTTTTCCCAACATCATGAAAATAAATCAGAAGTTAGTCCATTTAAAATGAACTTAAATTACAAATTTCTGCCCTATACCATCAGAAAAATCCCATGACCTCTTAGGGAGCAGACAACTAAAAATTTATTTTTAATCCACATTGCAAATATTCTTCACTGTTAGAAGAAAAATTCATCCAAACTATATAAATACTGGAAACTGAGTAAATGAAACAAGAGCTACAACTAAAATGTCGTACAAGAAGTACTAATCGAACTAGTAGTACAGTACTATAAAACAGTGGTCCCCAACCCCCGGGCCACGGACCGGTACCATGCCGTGGGTCATGTGGTACTGGTCCGCGGGCTGCACAAAACAAAAAAAATGTGGATGTTACCCGTGTTATGTTGTTGGCTTGTTGTTATGAAAATGCTGTTAATAAAGCTGTGAGCACACGTTGGATTTACATTTATTATTATATTTATTTATATTTATTATTATATGATACCTCATTATTATATTTTTGAAATATCCGCATTTTTATGCATATCATTGATTTGTATAAATACGTATACGTACATTTAACTGCCACTCCTTAAAGCCGGGCCGTGAAAATAGTTTCTGATATTAAACCAGTCCGTGACGAAATAAAGGTTGGGGACCACGGCTATAAAGTATTATTTTTGCTTTCCAATAAACTATACAAAAATATATTGTGAAATAAATATATAAAATGCAACACTGTATTTTTGTCCCATATGTTTTAAATTGAAATTGACCACCATTATTGACCTTAAGACTTTTCACTGGTGGATTAAAACTATTTATTTTTGAGGACAGTCACAATGAGGCCAAGATCAGATTCTAATACAAGAAAAAAATGATCCTCGACTCCCTTTCTCTACACCCTCTTTTAGGCAAATCCAGGATCTGTGCTGAATTCAGACCTGTTTGCTCCCAATGTATGTAAATGGTTAAAGAAAAGTTCAGCCTTGCAGGGCCACCGTTTGGTGCTTTATCTTCTCTGTATCACCTGATCATTTCACTATAAGCCAGAAAGCTGACTCAAGTTTGCGTGAGCAGAGAAAACACCGAGGTTTTCTCTGGAACTGTCTGTTCCTGAGCTACAGGAAGCTAGAAAGTGCTTAGTTTTGTCGGAGTTTGAATCCAACCCCAGCATCTGATCTTCTGCATCTGCTTCTGCCTCTTTAACTGTTTTACTGCGACCTCAGAAAAACAAAAACAGAAGGAGAAAGAGAGAGAGAGAGGGAGAGAGAGAGAGAGAGAGACTGAGAGAGGGGGAGGAAAGGATAGAATATAAGGCAGCAACTGATGAATATAAAATAGCATGTGTGCCCTTAAAGGACCTTGAAGTGTATAAACAATGTTAAAGCTTCAACATCCTTACCATATTTGGACACTAAGCTACAATTTCATTTAACTTTATAATTCATTATTTTTGTGATGTCATCAAAACAACACATTTACATTCAGCAAAATATTCAGTCTATTCAGTTTAGGCCCATCCACTCTCATGGAAAAGACATCAGAAGCAGAGCAGGCACAGCAATGAAAAAACCCTAACTCTAAGGGATAAAGAGATGTCAGGGAAAAAGATAAATGGCTGTTTTTATACCTAAACTCATAAAAATGTCATAAATTAGATTTAAATCTTTAAAGCATACAAAACATAAAAAATACATTCAAAAATGCAAGGTATGGACTTTATAAACACAGTCCTGACTCTCCCGTGTGATACACACTGGTGTTAAAATGGTGTGAGGAGTGTAAAGTTTTAATTCCCAAGTATGTTCTGAGTTTGTGGAAATAGAAATTTCTTTAGACCCAGTTCACTCTGTGCTGACTGAAAGTGCCTTCAACATTTCGTCTCCAAATGTGAAAACCCTGCAGTGGGTCTGTTACACAGCTGTGAACCTGCACATTTTAGATTGCCAGACTACCAACTACTTAGATTTCCTCACTGTTAGGAACATAGATGGACTGTGCAATCTGTCTCTCTCTCTCTCTCTCTCTCTCTGTCTCTCTTTCTGTCTCTCTCTCTGTCTGTCTGTCTCTCTCTCTCTCTCTCTCTCTTTCTCTCTTTCTCTCTCTCCCTCTCTCTCTTTCTGTCTCTCTCTCTCTCTGTCTGTCTGTCTCTCTCTCTCTCTCTTATTATTTCTCCACCCTCTCTCTAGCTCTCTCTTTTAATCTTTTCATTTCCCTCCCTCTGCCCCGCCTGTCATATTTTTCCTCTGTCTTTCTTGCAGTTGTTTGACCCCAGTATGCAAAGGTCACTGTGTCTGAAATGATAATTAGCACAGTTGGTTTTTAAAAAAGAAAGGGAAAAAATGCCCCCAGAAGCCATGTCTGAATCTGGTAAACATTATCAGTCCTCCTCCTTCCATCATTCACTCCTTCCATCTCTCTCTCTCTCCCTCTCTCATCGCCAGACAGAAGGCTCCCATCTGAGCTTCAGCAAGTGAGAGAGAGAGAAAGAGAGAGGGGTGGGAAGAGGGTCAGATGGGCCGGTTCTGAGTCCGGTAGGTACACTGTGTGCCATTTCTGAGGAAGGACTGGACGTGACGTCCTTTTATTCCAGAAAAGATGATGAACTATGTCCTCGTGAGCCTGCTAGGTGAGTACAAAATCTAAAATATGTGTTTGTGTGTGTGTGTGTGTGTGTGTGTGTGTGTAGGCATGCACACTAGTTTTGTTATTTATTTATGTAGAGCCAGTGTTTTTCAGTATGTGAAAGAGAGAGAAATAGCAAAGAAGAGAGTGTGGAAAAAGTTGTGTCCGTGAGGTTATTTATTCTTTCCTGTTGCAGTGGCGGTCCAGGCAGACACACTGCCAGGATCCTGCAGCTTTGAGAGCAGCACCTGTGATTACACCACTGACCCTGCCGGACTCAGCTGGACATTCAACCCCACTGGTAACCCTGAACCACCGCTCCTTATTTACCTATTACTCACACATTCACATTTACAGCATTTGGCAGATGTACACTACCAGTCAAAAGTTTGCACACACCTTCTCATTAATTTTTTTTTCTTTGTTTTATTGTTTTCTACATTGCAGATTAATAGTGAAAACAAACAAAATGATGAAGGAAACACATGGAATTAAGCAGTAAACAAAAAAGAGTTAAACTAATCAGAATATGTTTTGTATTAAGGTAATGATGGACTGTTGTTTTTTTACTCAGTGTTCAGTGAGTGTTCAGTGTTTCTTGACATAATGTGCAGTAGAACCACAGTAGAACAGGATCACTAACTATGTGCTAAGCTGACCATCACAACTGATGATCCCAAACACATTAAAAAGGAGAAACTCCACTAATGATCTCTTGATGAAGAACACCTGTTAATTAAACACCATTCCAGGTCGATTCCTCATGAATCTGACTGAAAAAATGCCAAGTTTTTTGTGTGCAAAGCTGTCCTCATAGCAATAGTGATGTTTTCAATATTAATAAAATGCAGCCAATAATAAAAACATAGGAATGAAAAGGTGCATCCAAACTTTTGACTGGTAGTATACATCTGTGCTTTGTAGTCCCCGAAAAACACATCCCTCACACAAGTAAGCCTAGAGTAAAGTTAAGAGCTGCTAGATTCTAGAAATCTAAGAAGACTTAGATTCTACCACACAAGTGTTTTGTCCACCAAGACTGTTAGTAATTACTATGAACTGATGTGTGAGCACTGAAATGTGAGCCCACACTCAGACACTTAAGTCATTTTTTCACCTTTCAAATGGACTCAAATTTTCTGTTTTCAGACAAATCTAGTTCCTAGACTCCTACACTGTTCCAAGTGAGTTGGGCAGGTACCAAAATATGATGTGAACTCATTGCAGATAGAATCATCACTACAATCCAAAGAACGTGTCACACCATCCATTCAGTACAATCTATTGTTACTGCCTTTGTCACATTTAAGATGACATCATGACACATCACCAGTTACACTGAAGTGAACAACAAATGCAGGGGAAAACAAAAGTGAGTCAAGTTGAATCTGTACTGTGTAATGAAAGCACACCATCAGACACGACAGTCTTAAACTACAGGCTTAGAGTGGGGCTATTAATTTAGAAAATATCATAAATGATGCACTACTATCTACTATGAAACTAACTGATGAGAGAGGCACTGAAAACATATGACATACTGGACAAAAGTACAGGTGGAATTCAGGTTTTTAGCTACACTGTCAGGGCTGAAGGGGCTAGCCCTCCTCAGGCAGAGAAGCAGGGTTCCATGCTGATATGTTTTTTTAAAAAAAGAGCAAAACAACAGAAATAGGCATGAGGGCCGTCAGGAATGTGAACTAGATACAGCACCAATGACCACTTTTGTTGTAAAGTAAGAAAAATGCAAATGTGATTTCTTGCTTCTTTTGGTAGAACTCAGTGAGTCACATCAGTTTATGTTCTTACCACAGTTAAAAGTGCTAAGAATATTCTTAGGCGCAATGCAAATTGAAGTGATTCCACACCCAACACCCAACACCTTACATTTCTGCCCAAGCTTGTCATCAGTAATTTCACCCACTAGCTAGCTAGAGTGAAAGCAAGCCTGTGCTTCTCCCTAACCACATAAGACTCCACCACATCTTTTCAAACTGCTGTCAGCTGATAGATTCAAGATTCAAGAGACATTTATTGTCTCTTATACACAGTATACAGGGTATCGAAATTCCGTTTAACACAAGTAACGCCCCCCCCCCCACCCCGGCCCAAAAGGTGCATTCTGTCTAAGAATATATATAAATATAAGAATATAAAAACTAGGAACAAACAATGCTTGGCTAAAAGGCCAAAGACCTAAGTCTCATGCCAGATGTGTGAAAACCGGCAAACCTGTATATAATAGAGGCATCAAACCTCTGTTTCCTTCAGCAAAAAAAAATATATAAATGTACAGTGACGAGTCCAGGATGAGCAAGGCTTGATTATGGGTTGTGTTTTGGTTGTTTTGTCAGAAAAAGGACAAAAATGGTTGTAATGATTCACATAGCGTGCTTTCACCATCTGGAGCATGTGAAAAGCACACTTTAACATTCAAGACTGATTTATGAAAATGTCCATAACCAAACATGGGCATGTTTATGTGTCACTACTCGACCCGTCAATTATTTTTGATTGATTATATGCAGCAGGATATGGATGAGACATGTGAGGCTGAAGCATTATTTAGATTGTAGTGGATCTGAATGTTTCAGCAGTATTAGTTTTAGCCTAGCCAAACAGCATTCCAGTGTTTAGATTCTGCTGTGGTTGAGTGTGTGTGTGTGTGTGTGTGTGTGTGCAAGTGTGTATCTCATTACAAATAGTCAGTCCCATATATTTTCTTCACCTGTCTTCAAATCATTCTGGACATTTTAAGAGCCCACCTCACACAAAACAGAATTTTCCTCACTTTTTCTTTAAACAAACAAACTTGATGTTGTATGCAAATGCTGTTAATGTCTTTAAGTACATCCAGTCCTCAGTCCATATGGTCCATATACAGCTAGTTTTGAATGTATGGTTATTGTGAAGTTATAAGGATTAAAGTAAATATATATGCTTTTGTAGTTTTTGACAGTGTATGGCACAGTGTATACGTTATTTGATGAAACGTATAATTTTTACACTACCTCTTTAGCCTTTAGAATGAAACATGATTGCTATATGTAAATGAGCTCTGTTCTGATTGGCTTTCCTGTTTGGCCTCATTCAAAAAATGCCCAGGCTAAAACACTTCACCTGCATGAATCGGCATGGCTGAACTGCCCAGACTATGATAGATTTGAAAAGTCTCTAAGATTCAATGCCTGTGTGAAATCTCTCAATCCTCAAGCATGCATTTATTTATCACTCTTGGATTACTGAAGTCCTATTTTTTAAAATCTGGCTTATCTAATTTCCAATCTATTTTAAATGAGATGGTTATAACTCATGGAAATTGTTACACATCACTACTGATTCATACAGCAGCTGATGTACAAGAAGTGTGGAGAAAAAACCCTGCAGATTTCTGCAGATCAGGTCTTCTGGAAATAACAGAAGCAATAAAAAGTAGATACATAAAAACCTGAACTGAAAAATTAATTCATTTATCTCCTGTAACTGCTTAATACTAGCCTGTCCCAGGGCCAAGTGTCCCAGTGTCCCAGTGTACTTGGCTTTTAAACCATTTTTTTTTTACTAATGCTGAAAAAATTAAAGGTGTTCTTTAACATTTGCACAATACTGTATCTGTTTAAGTACCTCAGGCCGCACAGTTTTGCTGTACTCCTGCCGACTAAAAGCTCTCTTTGCTCTCCTGAGGGCACTTTATCATGGCGGATGCAAGCCCCTATGATGGGCAGGGGATGCAGAAGGCAGTTCTGGTGGGTCCAGAAGTAGAGCAGCAGTCCTGGAGCTGCCTCCGACTGGTCTATCAGTTGACGGGCAGTGCCTCCCTGCAGATTCAGAGACGTTCGGAGGGAGAGAGCTTTGATCACATGCTGTGGTCGGCCCACAGCCCCTCTGACAGCTGGCTCATCGCAAGCATTGACCTCCAGAACTCCACAGAATCGTACAGGGTGAGATAACTGAAAAAGAGATATAGATGAGAGGAAACTGTATCTACTGCAAATATGGTGTTAGATACTGTATTGAAACGATGTAGACTACTAAGTATCGGAAAGGGTTAAATTCTATTAAAATCTGTTTCTTTTTTGTAGATTGTTATTGAGGCCAGACTTGGATCAGCAGAAGGCAGCAGTGTGTCCATCTTTGAGGTCAACATTTCGGATAAATACTGCCTGGGTTAGTGGACAATTTGTGTAAAATAAAAGGATCAGTTCAGTGAAAAACCCAGTATGCACAGTCCAGTATGTGCTTCCTAATTTGCCTTCTTTACTTTAGTACTGGAGTTAAAAGTTGCTAACAAACACTTAAACCTCACCGAAAACGTAGTCAAAACAGTCCAACAACTTAAACCCCTTCCAGATCTTCACTAAGGTAGTGTGGACTCAATAATCTAATTAATGACTGTAAATACCAGTAGTCTGAAGTGACTGCCCCTAGTGGGGAAGAAAGTAATCCTAAACTACATCCACAGTCCGAACTACCTCAGTGAAGTGCTGGATGCAGTTATAGCATAATGAGAGAATTGTAGTGTAGTTTTTACTAAAAGAATTTGAGTCACTATTGAGTTTTTGTTAGCAACTTTAACCTTATAATTCTACTTTGATAAAGATATCTTGGATGAACGACTACATCTGAAGTGAAAAGTGTTGTGTATGTTAGATTTTTTGGCCAGGTCTACCAGCACAGACCAATTTATAGACACACACACTTTAATGAATTCCATGCTCTGCTTGCACAAGAATTGAATTTGCTTTGGAGTGCATTGGAAAATCTGCATATTGTGTTTTCCTGGTTACACTGAGAGGATCCTGGAATGGAAGGACTAGGAGGGCACTTCGTGTGAAATGTGCAGAATGGATGGCGTGTAATGGATGAAGGAGGAGGGAAACAGAAATATTCATGCAAGATCCACAAACATTTGATACAAGAAATGGAAACACAAACATAAACAAGGTTTACTGGGCTAAACAAAAACAAGAACACTGCAAAACACCACGGGTATATTAACAAAGAGCAATACTAAAGGGTGAGACAAACACGAGAGACAAGGAAATTGTACAGGGTGATATACAAAGAATCCACCAACATAGACTGAAAGGGGTATTGGTACTAACTAGGGAAAGGAGAAGACCTGGACAGGGGAGGAGACAGGAGCAAGAGAATAACCATTGCCACAGCAAAGATGGGGTTAAGACCAAAACAACAACATGCTCACATGGATACACAGATGCGTAATCTGGTAAAAAGGGCACATGAAAGGGACAGGAATAAAGGAAAAAAGACACAAGGAACATATGAAAAACAAGAAAAAGGGGAATGTTATATTACCAGTGAACATGGGTTGGAAATGAAGCAGGTATACTATAGAACATTTGTACTGGAGTCAAGCATACTTCACTGCACCATGTAGTACAAATGGAATTGGTGAAACCACACCACAGCCTTCGTTGCGCTAACTTTGTTTTCTAATGAAAACCATGATGAACTTACATGCCAGTCATTTTAGTGGTGGTGGGGTGGCAATGTAGTTGTTGTTGTTGCCTCTGGTGGTGCAGTGTTTTTAAAAACATAGTTGAACGGATTTTTTTCAGACATAAAGAACTAAGCAACTTTACAGTGAATTACGATGCTCTTCTATTAAAACCTCATGGCTGTTTTCAACTGAACCCTTTGTTCTCATTTTTTTCCCAAGAGTGTGATTTTGAGGAACCTCACCTGTGTGGCTACTCTATCCAGTGGAACCATAATGTGAACTGGTACGTGGGGAAAGGAGTTCCGAATGAACCAAGCCGCAGTGATGGGCCAGGTGTGTTAGAGCCTTCTGAAACCTTTTTTAAACTTCTTAAATGACAATTTCATAAACTTTTGTTCTCATGTGGCACTCAAAGTTTCAGAACAACAGACCAGTTGTCTATGATACACAGTAAATGAAGTAAATTGAGTAGCTAGTCTGGGTTTAACCGCCCTCTGAATGAGTACTGAAGTAGAGGAGAGTTCTGGATTTTAAACGTTTCGGCATTATTCAGTGGTTAAGACATAAAATATGTCTTAAGAGTGATTTGGTGGAATGGCTTTACAGTGGTGGTGAATGGAACCAGGTTTGAGATGTATGTTTTGAACACAAAAAATATTTTATTTACTGTTCAGAACAAAGACTGAAAGTACACAATTCTCTAGGGACTATTTTGCCTTGCAACACCCTACATGAACCTCTCCATCATAAATAGGTTCACAACAATATAGTAAAACTATGTCTTGGCACTTTTGTAAACATTTTGCACAGTACGTTTCTGCAAGGGAGGCTTTTGAGGCAATAAATGCAACATCTGGTTCCCATTACCAGCACTGTGAACAGTTCTGACTCTAAGTTTCTCTAGAAGGGAGCTTTTCACAAGAAAACATTCTAAATTGCTTCTAATTGTTCACTGTTTGATTATTTAATCAATAGATGTGCTTTTCTCCTAAGGCCATTACATGTATGTGGATTCAGTCAATGGCAAGACCTTTCAAGAAGTGGCCAAGCTGGTGTCCCCCATGACGACAGTACCCATGTCGGGTTGTTTAAGTTTCCAGTATCAGCAGGACTTCGTGGAGGGTCATCTGTTCTCAGTTTACAGCAGGGACCGGGCCGGGCAGTACCAGGAGATCTGGAGGGCCGACTTGCCAGAGATCAACCGTATGGACTGGGGGGCAGAGACTCAGGTGTGGATTCCGGTACAAGTGACCCTCAAAGCCCCTTATCCTGTGGAGGTAAGAATCAGAATCAGAAAACGTTACTGATCCCAGAGGAAACTGCTTACACTACGGCTGCACAGGAACACAAAGACAAGAGCAATATAAATAATAATATTAAAATTAAAAATTTCAGATATAGTCTGAAAAATTATAGAGGAAAAGAAACATATAAATCAAAGATAAATTTGAAGATTATCTGTCGCATACATACTTATGCAAGTACAACATGCTGATCTTTGAGACTGTGCAGTGTTACAATAAATTGAACTAACGAGAACATTAAAGGCTCAAACTTCATACAAATATACAAAAATATATATTCATTTAATATTACAAGTATAAATAAGTGTGTAAACATAGTAGATTAGGATTAAAAATTAGGATGACTGAGACATCTTGTGCAGTTTATTGTTGCTGTGTTCTTTTTAATTAAAAAAATCCTGAGATGAATGAAAGAGAGAGGAAACTAGGAAAATAAATGGGATAATAAACAGGAATAAACAGGAAAGGAATGAGGAAGAAGCAAAAAGGATAAAAGCAAAATAGAGTTTAAAAAAAACATCATCTGAAAACAATCCTGGTCTGGGAGAAAACAGACGGGGCTGAATATGTAAAATGGGCACTTTGTCTCCCTCTAACAGTGCAGCACTCAACACACATGAAGTCCATCTGCAAGGCAGTTTGAGAACTGTGGATTTTTATGACAAACGTTTTCTACTAGTGTGTGTGCGTGTTGACCTTCTCTAGGTGGTGTTTGAGGTGTCCTTCAACAGTCCGAAAGGCGGCCGTGTGCTCCTGGATGAAATTTCGTTTTCTCCTCAGTTCTGCAGTGCAGGAACAGGTGCTCCTACTCTGGAAGTTAAACCCAAATCAGAGCCCTGAGGCTACAATGTTTGTTTTGAATTCTTACTTCTTGTGTTTTGCAGATTCTTTATTCGACCCAAAAGTGGCAAACTGTGACTTTGAGCGGGGCTTTTGTCAGTACACTCAGAGCGCAGTAGACAGTCAGATGTGGAAGAGAGTATCAGTGCAAAAAAACATCTACCAAACTGGAGACCACACCACAGGAACAGGTACAGTGATGTCTTTTAGTAAATATGAATTTGATGATAATGCACCAGTGCATTTACGTATGTGTTCTAGAATATACATATGTGGTATACACAGTCGTGTGTAGAGAAAATGATACTTATTGTCACGGGACACGCTGTTACGCTGTGCCCCGGAGCTACCTGGAAAAACGCCAGACCAGGGATCCATGACAAAAAGGTGACTTTATT
>JBBPDH010191217.1:0-11434 GCA_037974565.1 Clupeocharax schoutedeni | reverse complement strand
TAGAACAGACCAAGTGGCTCAATCAGGGACAAGCCACATGGTCCCTCTTCTTCGCCCAGTTCAATATTGCCCTGACACATCAGCCAAGCATGATGGTGTCTTCTGCCAGCTTCAGCAACTCAGACCCCTCTGAAGCTCAACTTTTAAAAGACTACATCCCCACCTTTGTCAGAGCCAAGGTGCTCTTCTTGGGCTGGACATGCCCCCTAACAGCACATTCTGAAGGCCATTCACACCATGGAGTTCCTGCAGAGGTAGTAATGGTGGCCTGGCATGGTGAAGGATGGCCAGACATTTGTAGCTGTCTGCTGGGTGTATATGATCAGCAGTATGTGTGATCAGCAGTATTTCAGGACTGTTTAATGCAGCTCAGTTTCCATATATGTCATTGGAAATTAAGTTTTAAATCCAGTCAACCCCCGAAATTAGTGCTGGTTACGTTCAAAGAACACCCGTGGATTGTGCTCTCAAGACACATTTTTATATTGTCTTGAAAGTACTTTAAAATGTATACAGTTATATTTCAAATGGAAATTTTGCTGAATATGCATTAACATATGTTATAAAATTCATAAATTATATTTTTCTTCATAATTGAGCAGTAAAATGCATGAAAAATTTAACATTGTCACAAAAAATCAAAGAAAACTTGCAGAGGACATTTGCAGTTTGCCTGAATTTTCATGAACAATTATAAATTAGCAAACTCTGAACCGCGACTTTGCAGGGATACACTGTATTTAACAATGTTAGCTGGGGCTGGCTCCTGAAACATGCCTTTTAAGTGTGCTCCTTTCTTTGTTACTCATCTTCACAACTTACTTATTCCCTCTGAGGATGTGTGGAAGGAGTACATGGTAAGATGTGAGTAAAAGTGTTATGGCCCATTTTGAATGTTATGTATGGGCAATAAAGTTAGAAAGGTAGAGGAAATGCAAACAGATGGGCCAAAGAAAAAGTGACCCAGGAATGTTAGAAATCTCAAGCAGCAGTGGAGTTGTAGGAGAGAGCTGGTGAAGGGAGTGAGGGATGTCAAATGAGGGCTGACTGGGCAGTTCCAGTATAAATAGCAGTGACCTCTGTGAGTTAGTACTGTCAGTTGTGCAGTGCCATGGTAACACCACGGTGACAATAGGCATGCAGGTCAGGAGTGTGCTAGCACGTATGCATATGGCACTTTGACCACAGGCCAAAGAAATGCACTTTGTATGATATAGCACTTGAGTTACCTAACTTAGACTGCAAAAACATCTGGACATTTGAGTAAGAGTACAACAGCAGGCCTCTAGTCTGAGCAAAGGAATTTGTAATGGAAAATCTCCATCAAAAACATAAGCCCATGTCTGTAAAAACAGTTTTGACTGAAACAACGCCATGGTTACAAAGTTTTGAACTGTGAGTCAGTCCTAAACTGGTGCTGTTAGAGGTCAAATTCAGTGTACCTGGTAGTTGGGGTGGCGGTGAAAGTAGTCTGGGCATCCAGCTACAGCCATGCTCTTCTGAGGCTCCCCAGGCAACCGGTGCAACAGTTTCACCTTACCAGGAGCCTGGGTAAGAAAGAGCAAAGGAGAGTAATGATTCAGTTCATGAACTGTAAACATAAATATACTACTACATGCCCCCTCTAAAGAACTCTACATTTTCTAGTAGTCTAAAAAACACGTTTTGCTCTGAATTATTAAATCATTGCTGTTGAACAAGTTTAGTTTTTTATGCAGAACAATTGTAGACGTTCAGTTTCTTTAATATTCAGCTCCCCATCTTATGAATTCAGCTCCCCATCTTATGAATTCATCATCCATAATTCATCCAAATATTTGTTTGAAATTTAATATAAGAGAAAGACAACCTAATTGCAAAAGATGTTTTTTAAATAAACATGTTATTTATTGAACCAAGTAGCTCTGTGTGAAAAAGTAATTTCTCAATCACCCTATCAAACAAATGTCAATAATTCTAGACACACCCAGACTCGATGACTCCCACCCCTACTGAAGCCCTTAAATTCAGCCTTTCTAGCTATGTGAGCTAGATCTGAATAAACTCACTATTCCATAGTCAACATAAATTCAGGCGGAGATAAGAAACAAACTGAACTGAAATAGTATAGTTTGTCAAAATATTCAAATGGGACCCCAATGAACCACAGTGAGAGCCATTACCTCCAAATAACAAAAACTTGGAACTGTGGTGAATCTTCCTAGAAGTGGCTGGGCTACTAACACACAGCCAGGAAACAATCACGACAAACATGTAAGGAACTGCAGGCCTTATTCATCTTAATGTCAGCATAAGTCATAATCCAACTGTAAAGTGTCCCAAAAACACCATGAACACACCATGATGAAGCACAAAGCCTTTTGGAATAATGAGTCAAAAGTGTGACAGCGCAGGGATGCTTTTCTTCTTCTATACCTGGGCAGCTTGCCACAATTGATGATTTCTGCTTTCTACAAGAAAATCCATCAGGAGATTGTCTGGTCAACAGACCATTATCTGAAGCTTAAGCACAGTTATGCAGTAAAAACTAATCAGAAGTACAGGAAATAGTCCCACATCTAAAATTAAGGTTTGAGGGGCCTAGCCAAAGGCCTTACTTGAACCCAACAGACGTGCTGCAGCATTTTGAAGAGGATTTATGTCTTCAGTAATTACATTGTAATGGCTGACTAAAAATGTTACAAAGAATTCACAAAGTAATGTAGGGTTAGGGTTAGTGCACACTGTAAGACACTATACTCTACACACATACAGATACTTGAATGACTGCACCTTAAGGCCTTAGATAGACAAGTGGATGAGGGAGTCACAATAAAGAGTATACTTTAAATAGGGGTGATAGAGAGATGGAGAGAGCAAGAGAGAGACAGGGAGGGAGAGACAGGGTGCAAAATAAATGACCCAAACACAGGCCTAACTGCTCTGCCCTGAAGCAAACCAATACCATGAGTGGCGTGCCAAATTCACTTCAAGAGCTAAAAATAGCACTGGCTCACCTCCTGCACCAACACCCCTCATTATGTCAGTCAAAACTCTCTCAAAGCTCTAACCAGGACCATCCATTAATAAAGACACAATGACCCTTACTCATCAAAGCTGTTTACAGTCAAATCTGAAATGACCATAACTCTTTCATTACATATTTGCCTTGCCAGACCAAACTTGCATTTTGTTGCACCTAAAAAGTATATCTTATCAATATAAAAAGACTGGTTTGTGATTGTGTGATCAAAACCATAATAAAAAGTAACCACTGGAATTTATATGAATTGATGTAGTAGAACAGAAAGCAACTCAGCTTCACCCTGAATATTGCCAATATCATTTGCAAACAAAAGAGTTGTGAGATTTTTTAAGCTGATTAGTACTCCAATTGAGTAATTTGTATAAAAGGACAATAATGATTGTGGCAGGTTTCAGAATCCTATAAGATGTCAGTGCAGCACCAAGACAAATGCTTCTGCTGATGAACCTCCTGACAGGCTTTTATTTGCAACACTGTTTCATGTGAACTATGTATATAAAGGGGGCATTACATTGCACATTAAATAAAGGCGCGGTGGGTTTGTATCCATGCCAGTAAAGCCATTCCATGTACTCCATGTACAGTAGCCCCCCAGTTTTATGCAGATCAGGAGTCCCGCGAAAGTCACACGCAGATTTTTTTTTTTGTAGAACCCAGGGTTTTTTTTGAGGACTCATAGTTTTACATGGAAATCCCCACAGTAAAAAGTGGAAACTACAAATATCCTCTGCCTTTTTTGCTTTTGTGTGACAATAAATATATTTTTTGGGATATTTTTACACAAGCGGACTCAGGGCAGGCTGTAGGGAACTTGGAAGCACTTTTTGCGAATTCCACATCAGCGTTGAGACCTGTGCTCCAAGCGAGATTTCTCCACAGTGCAAGCACTAAGACACTTGAAACTCCACAGTTCAACTGATCTCCACAAGACCTTTCCAAAAGACGCTCATTTGTATTTTTAGCCCGAGTAAATCAGGGGTTAATCCACCCAAAAACCGCTCACCGCGAGGGGGTTACTATAAAGCTGTATGAAGACATGAATTAATATGCTGTAAATTTCACTTGGTTGTAATGTAAATAAATAAGCTTTCACTGCTTTATTCAGTATATATCGCCTACCAACATGACACAGCAGTATTTTGGGTTGTGCTGTGCACAAAACACCAATGTTCTGTTGGGAAAGGCCAATGAAAGCAAAAGTAGTATTATTGGATCAACATAAAGCAAAGGGAAACTTCCTTGCTCTCTTTTCAAGCCCAAGTACAGTGAAGCAGAGAATGATGGCTGTTTAGGATGGAAAAAGTACAGATAAACTCCAGCATTATCAGACACACTAATTATGTCCTTTGCCCCTATTCAAGATTGCAAGACCTTCATACTCACATTTAGCGAATACTATTTGCCATCCTCAACAAGTTGAGACTGCGTCTGGAGTACAATACATAGTGTGCATTGAGGCTGACAATACTGCAACAACATATCCTTCTTCTTATATGTCAAGACAAGTTTAACATCTGTTTGGGAAGTAATTGGTAAATCATGAATATGCATTTATAAAAACAAACCTTTTTTTCCAGTGGTTGAAATGTATAAATACAAACTACTTGTGGTAGTGAGAATAGTAGATTTCCTCTCTTTCAATGGCATAAAAGCAATTTGATATTCAAAAGCACCCCCACCAGTGGATAATGTTCAGAATGTGGAAACTGGCATTGTAATGACCAATAGATACATTGTACATCATCCACACTTAGCCGATACACTAAGAATATAAAATTTAATCAAATATCTTTTTCAGTTTTAAGTAATTTTTTAAAACTTGGCTAATTTGCACAGAGCAATTTTTTTAAGTGGTGGTAGCTTCAAGATAGAAGGGTAGAAATGTCGATTTTATTAATTCATTTGAATTTACAGTTCAGATGATGTGTCTTTATGAAAATCGATTTTATTACTTATTTTACATTAGCGGAACTAATGCGACGCACCATTCTAGACGGGTAAATTAGTGCAGCGCACCGAAATACTGTAGCAGTGTTTGTGCCCAAGAAAGGTCTTGCTACATCTGCAATATGGAACTGGTTCAGTTTTATGCCATCGGACACAGACCAAAAAAGCGCAGTGTCGTTTCAGATGCCGTGCTGAACGGATGTACTGTTACTAGAGATATTCCGATACCATTTTTCCCCTCCCGATACTGATTCCGATACTTGGGCTCGGGGTATCGGCCGATACCGAGTACTGATCCGATACCTGGGTGTGTACCTGTATGTACAGCTGTAGATACTACTAGCCCTGTATTAATTGACAGAATTATTTTATGCTGTGCTTTAGATTTCCTGTGTTTGCATTCTGAGCAGCGAAGATGAATTGATTTCTGATTTGCAGTGTTAAGCAAAGCTAGCGGGCATAACTAGGTTATGTTTAGGAAAATGGTATCGGGTCGGTAGGTGGACTCAAATACTCGCCGATACCGATGCCAGATTTTTTGGTGGTATCGGCAGCATTTCCGATACTAGTACTGGTATCGGAACAACACTACAATTCAACTGACATGCCTGTGTTTTGACTCTGAAAGATACCGGGGACCCCAAAGGAAACCACGCCACCACACACACACACACGATTTAAAACCCCTACCCTGTGCCACTGTGGGGCCTTGTTCTGTATTAAGGATCCCGTTTTACTAACTTTACTTCACTGACACCATTATTAAATGTCTGTGTTTGAATATTTCCAGCCTTTATCAGACACGATAAAGGCTGACTTCCATTCCCTAACTACAGGGGGCAGTCTCCATGGAGCAACTTGAGGTTAAGGGTCTTGCTCAGGAACACAGTGGAGGTTTGCAGAAGGTAGGATTTGAACCTATGACCTTAAAGGGGCAAGCATCCTACCCTCTAAGCCACAACCCCGCAAAATATATGATACAACTGCACAAACACACAGACATGAACAAGAACATCTCATTAAGGTGCACAGGCCCCTGTGCTCACCGATAGATTTTCTGATAGATTGGTGCGAATTACAGCAGGGAGGTTGAGTGAGTGCTGGTGACCAGGTAGACACAATGCAAATGAAGCAGACACTAGAACTTACACATGGCCTTCAGTGTCACTGCTGTGGTCTCGGCCCTGGCAGCACAACACTTCAAATGCAGCCCGGATCCCCAGACGTCTCCTTATTATAGAAGTCTTCACAGAAATCTAAAAAGGAACCAACAAAAAGAGGGGGGACTGAAATTATTTCCTACAAAATCCATAATAAACTTATCAGCACAATGTAGGTTCAACTGAAAACACAAACACAACCAGTCACTCACCAGAAGGTACCCCCTGAACTGGTTGTATATGATAGCAGTGAGTAAATTCATCAAGACATAGGTCCCTGACCAAAAAACAAATTAAAGACAATATTTAGAATAAATCAAATACAAACTCTTGAGTGAAAAACTGGTATGTTAAAGGCAATTAATGATAGAGTCTACAAGACTTACCACACACGCTGAAAAGAATAAAAAACAGAGCATAACCCCGGTTCAAAGAGTATGCCGGGACCATCACTGTTGAAGGGGGAAAAAATATTAGCAGGGAAATTTTACAAATTGCACGAAGCTGCATTAAAAACATGTCCCTTTGTACAAATGACACAAGCTGCTCTCCTAGACTGAACGAGGTTCAAATCTCAGTGTAAGGTACCACCCTGCAGCCATTCAGGTTGCTGGGAAATATGATAGTTATTATTATAGTAATAAATTACATCACAGCCCACAACTACATAGACTTTTTGGAGTAGATGATGACAATTGCCAGTGCTTCTACAACAGTGAACAACTGCATGTATCATCACAATAGACCACAAGGGTATTCCATGAAACAGGATTAAGCAAGTCTGGCTTATTTCAAAGGAACGTAAGTAAGTCAGACTATCCCTTAATCCTGCTTCATGGAATATCCCCCAGGTCTATTAGACTATTTAATGAGATACTAGAAGAATCAACAAACAGTAAATACCATCTGTATAAACGGTCATCGTCAATGTGTTACAGCTCTGGGTGGTTATGTGAAGGGACAGCCGCTAGAGGTCGGGGTTTGTGTTTTGATTATGTTTGTGTGTGACTTTTATTTTGACACCCTGAGTACTCCTGTGGGAGAATTGATGCCTGCTGGAGGAGTACTCAGGGTTAATAGGACTATGTATATAATTATAATGTATATAATAATATATATAATGTATATAATGTCGGTCCACCGTCGGTCAACTGTATCGGCACTGTAGCAGTGGCTTTAGTTCATGTTATCTTTAGTGCATTTTGTTTTGTAAGGGAAAGACTGTTTGGCCCACGAGCCTCTTTGTTTTCAGTTTGTTCTAAATAAAAAGTCAACCAAAGTCCAGGGAGCCTGCCTGCAGTCTTGTGCTCTTTGGGGAAACGTGACACAATGTCATTATCTAATTACGTTAATATAGTTTTTGGCACGTCGGTACCTCTTCCTTTCTTCTATTTTAAAAACAATCATTTTTACATTAAAAATATGTATGCCCTCCATGTAACATGTTTACTGAATCACTCTTAGATACCTGACACTACTATGTGGACCATAGTAGCGTTATTAGACACTACTGGTGATTAATATAATTTCTGGAGAAGAGCACACAGCTCTGTATTCCAGAGGAACTGAATTTTGTTCCCTTCCCAACACATGGACAAAAAAAGGAATTTGATTTGGCACTTATGTGTAAAACCTTCCATGTTTCATTGTTATTTTAATACACTGAGAGATACTTGCCACAGTTATCACTAAACACATGACAATAATCATATTTTCCATGAAAATACATGTAATCTATCCACATGTAATCTTACCGTCTGGATTATTAGCTGTTGTGAGCAGCACCAGCAGGGAGGACAAGGCTTCAGGCATGCTTCTAAAGTAAGCCTGCCATTCCCCATTCTTTTCTGGATCCTATTGAGACATTAAACAGTACATTCAATACATTTTGGTCGACAAAAACATCCAGTATTGTGACTTTTAACAGGCTCAAACAAATACAAAGCTATTTGTTTACATATATTAGCTGTTATTTATTAGTTCATATTTGTTGTGGCATTTTGAACTTTTGCCAGAGGATTCTCAGTGTGCTTGAATGAGGAAACAGAGGACACAGTATATAGCAGTATATAATGATCCGTTTTTACCTCTGATTTGGGGAAGATCAGCATGCCAATCATTGTGAATAAGCACAGGTGGAGTGCCAAGAGCAGGATCACACTGTAAAAGAAGAATAAAAGTAAGCTCCTGATTGCTGAAAAGAAAATAGCTTGTCAAAGTCAGCTCTTGTGACGAAACACTGTTACCTCGCTATCTCTGGAAGGGTCCTCTTGATACATTTCAGAGTTTTTTTCATCAAGGAGGAATTTTGCAAGAGGAAAAAGGGCCGAAGCAGTCTTCTAACTCTTATAGTCTGAAGGTTAAAACAAGGAAAGGAACATAATCGAACACAAAAATAAGTTAAGCATGACTCTTTGTAGCACACCGCTATGTGACCCTACATTTTCTCCACTGGCAAGTGTTAACACTAGCAGGCCTAGGAAATAGCATCCCTACCATAAAGAATAGAGAATACAGTAAATCCACACAATTCACATGGGTTATAATCAAAGTGCACCTGCATATAGTGAAAACTGCATTGTTGTGATGTGGTGAAAAAAATGCCTCAAAACGCCTTATTATAGTTTAAACGCTAAATATGACCCCAAATATGCTCCAAAAACACTTTTTCATTTCAACTCAGCCTAATATATTACCCTACCCTACAAATGTAAAGGTAAACCCATTTTTGTACTGTACAGTTCAGACTTAAGAACGTAAAATAGATACATTCTATACGTTGTATAGACTTTACTGTAATTAATGCACAGACGTTTTCATTGGCATAAGTGGGTAAATACAGTAATAAATCATTTAATTTACTGGAATAAAAATACAGGGCTTTGAGAAGAACCAAAACACGAGAACACTCGAGGAAATTCTGCACTGCGTCTAAGTCAAAGGCTATCAGCCAATCAGCAGCAAGGATAAATAAACAGCATTCGTGAAATGGCTACTTTCAAACCTCCCGCCTCTTAGTACAGCAGCATTTCACCAGCTAACTAGTAAATTAAATCTTTATTAATAATTTAGCACGTGTCACAAGCCATATATGTATATTGTCACAAGCCACGCCCCCTTGTCCTCATGCTGTGTTGCTGGGTTTCAGGAACAATTATTAGTTTTGTTCTTAGAAAAAATCTGCGTTGGACTGAAACCGCGACTGCTGATCAATGTTTAACTTGCATGTTTTGCACCAAATGCATAATAAGGATTTGATTTTGTAAGTGCACATTTTTATTTTACAGAAAACACTGTTCTACTAAATGAAAAACATTAAAAAGTATTAAATGTTTATTTTAAAATAAACCTTTGTCTGAAAAGTTTGTCCCATATAGAGAATGGTGACAGAGGTGTCCAAACTTTTATATACAACTGTATGTATTTAAAAATGGGATGGGAATAAACAACTACCATTATATTGTATACATCATATTTTATACAACATTACTGTATAACACATTGCGTACAAACAATCTCAATTTTGTGGAAGATTAGAGAGAAGAGATAAACTCACCTCACTACACAACATAGCAATTGTTATCGTCCAATCAACTACCGACGCTGCTATGACAAACACATAGCCAATCAGCCATTTATTTGTGCAGAATTCCTCCCATCCAATCAAATAACTCTGAAGGTTGAAATAAAAAAAAAACACTCAAAACAAAACACAGATTGTACTAATCTAAGTACACAATGTTGTGCTTATTTTAACGACTAATTATGCCACTTCGCATATGTACCTTGACAGCAACATCTGCGGTGAAAATTAAAAGGCAGACTATCTCTATAGACTCTGTTAGCCCACACGGGGGTTCCCACGCTGAAGGCCTGAAGCGAGGGTCCGATGTGTAAGTGAGGGAGGAGGGTTTCTCCACAAAGGCTAGAGCCAGGATCACAGCAATTATGAACCCGAGACCCCTAAATCACGCACACGGATTGAGTGTGAGTCAACAAACAAAAAAAATAATTCAAAATAAGTACACCTAAAACTGTCAATCAAATTTATAGGCAACATTGTTAGGGACAACTAAAATGACAAGCAAGGCTGAGAGAAAAATGTATTTACTGAATGAAGTAGGGGTGGAAGATGTGACGACATGAGATTGTGAAGACGATCTATGTACTGATGATTTGCCAAAGCAGAGAGATCTTAGTATCGTCTATACCGAAGCCCCCCTTGCCTGTGTCCAAGATAAGTCAGGGCCCCCAACTCCTATCCGCTTAAACGCACAAAAAGAATAAAGTGATTCATTACAAACTTTTATTTGCAAAAAATAAACATTGGTTTCTGCGCACCCCCTGTGATCTCTAGCGCCCCCCTAAGGGAGGCCCGAACCCCAGGTTGGGAACCACTGGTCTATATAAACTACATTCTATCTATCTATTGCAGTTCTATCCTTTTCCCCAGCCAAATCGCACTATTGGCTTGTTGGCTTAATGCCCACCTTATAGAAACAGGGAAACTTTTGTTCAGAGTGTTCGGAGTTGGAGTTCCTAAGCGTGATCTATATATTTTATTTTAAAACATATATATTTGAAAACTAGAGTCATTAAGGTTTCTAGTGGTGTTACTTATATGGTCCTAGGACAAAAACTCACAGAGCTTTAGATGATTGCTTTGGAAAAGTCCCACTGCTGGGAGCTTCGACCTCAGAGGGTTAAGAATTGCACTAGTTGGTATTTTTATTGTTTACCA
This sequence comes from Clupeocharax schoutedeni, assembly GCA_037974565.1. Classification (NCBI taxonomy): domain Eukaryota; kingdom Metazoa; phylum Chordata; class Actinopteri; order Characiformes; family Alestidae; genus Clupeocharax; species Clupeocharax schoutedeni. The sequence continues at coordinate 561 of JBBPDH010191217.1, read as the reverse complement.
TTTACATTTTTTTGTCCTCATTGATATGTTGTTCTGAAGTAACATTACATATTTATTTAGCTTTAAATAAACACATCGGCAAAATTGCACGAACTGATTAAAATCTGTTCAGAAACGTTATTTGGCCTAAATGCTGTTTAGTTCTTTAGGACTATATTTTAACAAAGAAAAATTGTTTGGTTGTACTGATCAGTAATTTGCAGAATAGTAAAAAAAAATCTATAGTTACATATCAATATAAATAGCGTGATAAAATCGAAAACATGATTTAACTGTGATATGATATCTTGGGCGTATCCTCCACCCCTAGAAAGAAGCAATAGCACAGAAAAAAAGTAGCCAGTAACAATCTGCCTTAATCAAGCTGTTTGCTTACCACTGACATATCCTGGAGTAGTACCACCTGTACAACCGCAAAGATCTGGAATCAACCTTGTGAATGATGGATCGATACTGTAAAGGAAAATGCACATTATTATTTATATATATAATAACTCTGATAACTGTTTACACTTCTATATATTACTCTGGTCACTGTGCACACTATTTATATATATATAT
>JBBPDH010191191.1:0-15081 GCA_037974565.1 Clupeocharax schoutedeni | reverse complement strand
ACAGTGTGTCCCAATACTTTTGTCCATATGTATTTATATATGTGTATGTGTAAAAGTCTTAGACAATTATATTTGAAATCTGTTTAGCTGGGCAATGTTTGTAGTGTAATTAATCGATTGAATAAATTAGTATTAGAATGAATACATTAATACTAATACTGTAAAAAATAAATGTATGTGATTCTGTGTGATTTTATTATTTTAATTAGATAGGAGCTGCTGATGGACTTTTACACATACAGTGGACGGAGGCATCGATAAGAAACCTACACCTGTGATCTTCTAACCAGAACATCCCAAAACATCAGCGACTTAAAACTAATCTGGATCCCTTTCACTGCGTTGTGATTGGTTTACATTGATTTGTTTTGTTTCTGTTGTTTTCTGAATAACGACACACTGCTAAAATAACATAATACTCTATATATTCACAGATCAGCCACAGGTGAAGTGAATAACACTGATGGTCTGGCTTCTGTCAAGGGGGGATATTAGGGAGCGAGTGAACGATCAGTTGATGTTGATGATTGTGAGGGTCTGAGAAACTCTGACGAGGGCCAGACTGTGATTGCTGGATGACTGGGTCAGAGCATCTCCTAAACGGCAGGTCTTGTGGGGTGTTCTTGGTGGTCAGAACCTACCAAGGAACTGGTGAACCAAGGTCAAGGGTACTGGTTCATATGGACGTTACCCTGACATGGACCATCTACCTGAACACCGTTGCAGACCAAGTTCAATCCATTCATGGAGACGCTGTTCCTAATGAGGAACATCACAAAGAGTTCAAAGTGTTGACTTGGTCTCAACGTTTCATTGGAGGTGTCACCTCCCAACTCCTGCTGTAACATCTTGGTTCAGAACTAAAGCACCTTCAGAGGTCTTGTGGAAAGCATACCTTCATGTGTTGAGATGTTATGGTGGCATGAGGTCTACGCAACATTAGGCAGGTGGTTATTTTGGTTTCCAATAAAAATTGGTTAACATGGTTAATCAGAGCTACACTACATGGACAAAAGTGTTGGGCCACCTGTTTTTATAGCAACAGGGACTTTGCATTGCATTCAAATGAATAAACTTTATTATGCAGTCGGTCCCGCTTTGCGGCTATAACACTTTCCACTCTTCTTGGAATGCTTTCCACAAGATTTTGTCGTTTCTATGGAAATTTGTGCCCATTCTGGAGAGCATTTATGTTGGCCAGTCATGTTCTTCATGCTGAAACATTAAAATTGCCCTTCACTGAAAGTAAAGGGCCTGGCCCAAACCCAAAAATACTTTTGTCCAAATAGTTCATAAGAACTGTCCTACAGAGGATGGAAAAGAAGAATTTGGTCAGATCTGTCACCTTCACCATGTTCTCCACAAGTGGGCGAGTGCATTGATATCTTTACAGGATGACACTGTGTCTGTGGTTCTTAAGCTCGTGATGTTGTGGTTTTTCATTTGCCACTTTTCTGAATATGTGACCCATTACACTGTCCAGCACTTTAATAGTGAGCCTAGACTAACGAGGCCTTGGCTTGACCTCTAATAGAAACGATTTTTATCAGTTCACCTCTGCTTCATTCTTATAATCTCAAATGTCTCTGTAAACAAACACCCCACACCTCATCTCCAAGAAACCAATCTGTCACTCTCGCCTTGCTCCCAGGTGAGAAAGTACCAGGCGATGCTCAGGTGTGCTGGACTATGAGTGAAAGGGGAGAGGGGAGGGATATCAGTGCCGCCTTGAAGACACATATACACATGTTACTCCATCCCCAACCCACTCACTCTCTCTTGCTGATCAATTGCCCAATTAGGAGAGCAACACTATCAAATTCAGAGCCATAGGATAAAGGGGGTGGGGGGTTCAGCCACCAGTGCAGGGGCCAATGATCAAACATGGGGGGGGACTGTGGGAAGGGGGCAGGACAGGTATTCAGTGAAGGGTTCTTTGGGGAAGTGACTGGTCAGTGGGTGTGTGAGCATGAGCGTAGCTCAAGGGGAAGTAAGAAATTAAGGATGATGGGACAATGAGCAAATTCTCGTGACCTGGAACTCATGAAGGTCAGAGGTTAGCGGAGATCAGGTGTGGACGGGTCAGGAGTCTCAGTCCCGGGGCTAGAAACTGTGGCTCAGTGTCCTTGGGAAGAGGACTCGATTGCTCATTAGCTTTCATTCACATGCGTCTTAAGCAAATGACCAGAGAGGTCAAGAGGGACTTCTTGTCTATGTAATTGTTGCTAGAGTAACAACTTCTTAAACAGTTTTGAATCTGGCAGACTGTGGGCACAGACGTCCGTGAGGCCCCGACCGAAACTGCTGCTCAACACCGTGTTGTACTTTATCAAACTATTGTTACCTGGCCAAAGCTGGGCTCTTGTTCTGTTGCTGTAGGTCAGGTCAGGCCTGGACGGGGAATGTTCCTGCTCTGTTCTCAGGTCTGAATCTAAATTTAATTCAGTTCAGTTCAATTAAATTTTATTTATATTTTACTTTTTACAACCAGGTTGTCACAAACCAGGAGTCCAGTTCCGAGCCTGTAGTGAGTCAGCCAGAGGCAACAGAGGCAAGGAAAACTCCCTCAGCTGGAGGAACCAAGTCTCAAAAGGGGAACCCATCCTCCTCGGGTCGACCCAGAAAAAAGAACAAGAATAAATAAAGGACAGAGTGCCCCAGTGAACACGGCAATGGGCAGATAGGCCCTCTATGGCTAACAGAGTTGGTTTGACTAAGTGTCCAGAGAGGTAAAAAATTTAAGGCCCAATTAAAGCTGAAGTTGCCACTGTTTACAGAAGCAGGTCCTGTGCCAAGAGTGTCCATCTCCATTCCTGATGAGTCTTAGTCCAACACAATTTGGTGATTTTCACCTCTAACACTAACTACCAGGTGTGGTAGATTTGAAAACAAACACCAAATAGTGCTGGCCTCTGGCCCTCCAGGTCCTCAGCTAGATGCCAATGGTTATATTCGTGAAGAAATTCCTTGTAACTGATGGTTGTGGGAAAATTAAGAACCGTATTAAAGCTTAAAGAACCTCAATGTAATGAAAAGGTTATAACAACAACCCATAAATTGGTGACCTTTACACTCACACATCCTTGTGTTTTTAGCTTGAAGGAACCTTTGTGGTAGTGTGTATCTAATTTCAGCAGCACAACTTAATGTAAATTGTAAAATTTCACATAAACTCAAGCTTTGTCCTGAAGAAGCCCTGCCCTTTAGCGCCTTTCCCACTCTAACAACATTAAGTCTCACTAATTGGATGATTCGTTGGATAGAGTGTGTTAAAAGATGATAAACATCAAAATATGCACAGCATGTGCACTCCAGGGCATGGATTGGGAACCCCTGGCCTGGAGAGCTCTTTGGCAGAGTCAAGAAAATTGTCGAGCAAAAAGGTCCATTAATCTAAAGGTAATTAGACAGACCTACTGAAACAACCCCACCGGCATGGTACAGTAACAGGTGTCAGGTGGCATCAATTGCTGGTATTTGCCTTCAATGCTGAGAATACATTTGACAGCTCAAATGGTCCATTATCGCTTTTAAAGAGGCAAAAACCACAAGCCGAGAAGTGGCAGGACTCTGTTTCTCTCCCCTGGAGTTTACCTAATGTGCTCCTCTGGGAAGCAACTGTTAGGACACCTGAGAAGGACCGGGGGCGATTCCTGCGCCGCTTGAGATCACTAATTCAGATTGAAGACTATATAACTGCACATTGTTCAAACAATTCAAGCCGAGCTTCTGAATGGCAGGCAGTCTCAATGTACTGTCATCTAATGTCAGGGCACACAGAAGGGTGGGCGGGGTGGAGCGAGGGCAGGGGTTGCACCACAGGGGACTTGGTAAAACATTCGTTTGTTATCCTCTTTTAAACTGTAGTCAGATTGCAGGCCCTTTTCAGGACAAGCCACTTTTGTGTGCCGTCCACGGCTATGAAACTCTCCCCCTTGTGTTAATTCAATGGGTTCATGACCACGGGGCAAGGGTTGCAGGTTGTCCTTCCTGCAATTAGCTTTCGTGGTTAGCTTAGCAGAACTAATGCTCCTCATCTTTGAGGCTCGGGTTGCCTGCTCCGATCGGTGGCTGCAGGCTAGCCAAGGACTGAGAACTTGTATCAATTACCTGACATATTATGAGGCCCTTATTGGTAAAATCCCCTTAAAGCTAGCATGCAGAGCTACACAGCCAGCATCACAATCACACACACATACACACACACACACACACAGAAGTGGCCACAGCAGTAAATCTGGTGTCTGATGAAGTAAAGAATAAGGTTGGGGTGGTGAATTTACAATATTATACGTCAATGTGGAACAGGTGTTCCTTTTTGGTTGTTACATTAGCACGAGCCACAAGCTAATAAGTGGGTTATCAGATTACCCAACTCTAGTCCTGGTGTTTTCCCTGCTCTGTCAACCTCTTCTGCTCGAGAAGGGCTTGTTAATAAGCTGAATAGTTGGATCAGAAGTAAATAAACATGTAACAATTAGACAAGGACCAGGTTTGGGAACTACTAGATTAGACATTGCCCTGTGATGGACGCAACCTGTCTGGGGTGGTTCTTTTCACCCAGTGGCTGCTGCCTCTCCTGCCCCTCTTTATGGATAACTCAAGTCAAGTACAGTAATCAAGTACAGTAATCTCCCGCTTTTTGCTTTTACGTTTCAAGAGCATTCACGTATAATGAAAAATTTTGTTGTTGTGTTTTGGCTTAAAAAGTGCCTAAACATGCCTTTATTTATAGTGTAATCCCTAAACATGTCCCCAAATCTGCTCCCAGAACACTTTAATTTCATTTTAAACTCAGTAAACGCATTAAGCATTACCCTTAAAGAAAAGGTAAATAATCAGAATCAGAAAACTGCTTAAAAAACATTGGCATTAGCGGTTAGCATTAGCAGTGTGCGGCAAGCCAAAATAAAGACACAAAAGAAAGGTTGAAATAACTCTCTCTACCCACATGTTTAGACAGAGCACAGCTTACTAATACTGAATAAACTGAGATAACTGTTGAAAATGATGGGGTGGGGGGGGCGTTAAAACACTAAAATACAAGGACAAGACATGGAGCAGTCATGCTACATGCTGCAGCAGCTTCTTCTTTTTAAGTTTTTGACAACTTCTCAGTGTATTACTGCCACAATTAGACGGGTGGAGGTAATGTATTTCGGTTCTCAGAAAAGAATCTGACTGAACACGAGACTACTGATCTGTGTAAAAGTGACAGATTACTGTAGTTGTTAACTGCCATTTTAACCATCTACATGGTCCACTGAGCAACATAAGAACAAAAATAGAAACACCACGAGACTTTACAAAACCACACAAGTTCAGGCAGGACAGGACTAGAGAGTGCAGAAAAACACAAGAGTACAATCATTTACAGGACAAGACAACAAAAAAAGCAATAGCATTAGTCGGAATGAATAATGTGTGATATACTGTTTGCTAGCATCAGACTGTACAAAAAAATGCAAATATTGAGGTAGACAATCTTTGTGAATATAATAGTGAAAATAATAAAAAGTACAGTGTATAATAAATACAGGGTATTTACAGTGGCAATAAGGTTTTTGGTGGTGTGTATATGCAGTGTGTTTGGGCAACTCAGTGTGTTTCAGAGTTGGGTGTGTGGTGGCTGTGTGTGTGTCTATCTATGTGAGGTACAGTTTGTTATTCCGTTCTGATTTAGGAGTCTGATGGCCTTGGGGCAAGAAATTGTTTCCTGTTCTGTTAGTGAAGGCCCAGAATTTTGTGTGTGAACAGCACAAAATTCAACCTCTGCATTTAACCCATTCACCAAGTGAAGCAGGGGGCAGCCAGGAACACGGCGCCTGGGGAGCAGTGTGTGGGGGCGGCACCTTGCTCAGGGTACCTCAGAGGTGCCTAGTGGTCGTGGGAATCGAACCTGGACTTTATGGTCACAGGGCGAATGCCCTAATCACTAGGCTAAAAACTGCCCCAACTGTATATGTAAACTTAGATGAGTATATGTATGTATGTATACAGTGGATCCTCAAGTTATGCCACAGATCAGTTCCTTCAGCAGTGATGTAACCCGAATTTTGGTGCAAGTCGAAACACACCCCAGCCTAAGTCACTTATCGATCCTGACACCGCTGTAAAATCATAAAAACACAACAAAGCCACAGAAGAAGGAAAGGGGAAACTCCCTCACTCAGCCGCTACGTTACTGTTTATTCTTGTAAACTCGAAACAATTCTTGTACCTCGTATGGGTAGACAGTAACTCGAGGGCCCCCCCTCTATGTATGTTTATATGCACAAAGTGGATATATAAATGTATGTAAGATATATATATATTTTTTTTTTTTCGTGGAATCCCACGCACATTTGCGGTAAAGGCAGATATCCTCGCATTTATCCTGCTTTTGTCCGGCATCATCCTACAGTGGACGAGGGGGCACAGCAGGACAGGCTACCGGAGTCTTTGCGGTACAGTTCGCCCAGTTATATGTGTTTTTGTGAGTTTTAGAGGGGGAGTAGATGTTTGTCAAGTAGTTAGTAAACTAATGTGTGTTTCTGTGTGTAATGTGTGTGGTTGAGTTCGTGTCGACAGTTCTGGGTGAGATGGGCGCAGTACTGGGGCTAGTCTCAGCCTCAGACGTCACACCCACGGACCGTTGGCTGAACGTCTGCTGCATATGGTACACTTAACAGGAAACACTTCAGGAATCTCGAAGTCGTCTCTGATTGGTTGAATTTTATCAGATTTCCGGGGGACGTGAGTGTCGCGTTTATTTTTGGTCCGCCGGGAAACAAAGTGCAGACGTGTGATCTACTGATTTACTCGGTGTTTTTTTTATGCTGACTGACTTGTTGCACGTCGGTCTGTTTTTGTGGGGACATTTCCACGCCCCGAAACGTGACGCTGAACGAAACGAACTGTGATTTGTTGTTTGACATGTCAGTCAAACGGCCTTATGGGCGGGCCTTGGCCAAAGAAAGTGGCTATGAGTTCCAGATCTTCAGCCGTCAGTTTGAAGGTCTGGCTACGGGAGACTATACTGGGGCGTTCCGGGTGGGGGCGCAGTACTGGGGTGTTCCGGTTGGGGGCGCAGTACTCTGTGTTGCAAATGTCTATTCAAAGCTGTAAAAGTTGAGAATGAAAGATGTTTTGCTTGAAGAACAGTGTATTATTGCACTCTCTCTTGTTGTTCAGTGTAAGCTGTACAATAGTGATGTGCATTTATCTCCTCCATGTCCAGGTTAATGAGTTTAAAATGAAATTAAAGTGTTCTGGGAGCAGTTTTGGGGACATTTTTAGGGTTTACACTATAACAATTGGCATTTTCAGGCATTTTTATACCAAAACACAACAACCCCTGCGAAAAGCTGTGCACACACACACACACACACACACACACACACACAGGTACACACTGGTCTGACAGGCACTGATAAAAACTGTAGTAATATAGAATCTTCTGCCAGATGGAAGGTGGGAGAAGAGACTGTGTGAGAAGTGTGGGGTGGAGAAGAGTGTGTGAGGGGTGTGGGGTGGAGAAGAGAGTGTGTGAGGGTTTAGGGGATGCAGTGTCCGGGACAGAGGGAAGAGAGATCCGAGTTATCTTTTTTAGCTGTTCTTGCTATACAAAATCAAGCAATTCCCGTAGCAAACCGTGATGCAGCTACAGAGAATGCTCTCTATTGTCATTCATTGGTTAATTAATAAATGAATAAAAGAATGAATGAATTAGACAGGTATAATGTAGTTTTTGCCAAACTAACATATCATTTTTCACGGAAAAGTACCTACAGCCTTGTACAACATTCCTGACCTTGGAAATGCAAGAACTAATTCTGGACTTCTTTATGTAGGAACTTTGATAAACATTACCCTCCATGTGCTCAGAAACCTGTACACAGCATTTAAAAGGCGTGGATTGTTTCCGCCCTCTTTTGTTCTTTTCATCTTATCCCCCCTCCGCCCCTGCCCTTCGATATCGTAAAACAGAAATCCCCCTTCAGCTTTTCCTCCTTTCTTGCGCATCCCATGGTGTACATGGGATGTAAATTTTTTTTTAGGTCAGGACAGAAGTGATCTCATGGAAGCCTTTAGTGCAGCAGGAAGAAACATACCGGCCCCTTTTAAAGGATCTTGAAGATATGGTGATCTCATGGGTCTAAAGTGACAGCGTCAGGGCCCGAATACCTCCGAGCGGTTCTCACCATTTGCTTTCTGACTGTTGTGCAATCCGAAAGACTAAAACGTGACCTGGCCTACTTTCTCAATTTGTTCCTTTCTGGCTTCTCTGAGAACATGGACCTCCACCTGACCATCTGTTCCTTTGCTCCCACCTTCGTGAAAACATGATATAGCTGTGTTTGCCACCCTGTTTTTACTCTGCCGTGGCTTGTGGGCAAAACAAGAACAAAAACTGTCCAGTTTATCTAAAGAGAAAGGGCCTCCACGCTTACTGAGTTGCGAGATTTTAACTGCTTGAATGTTGGCCTGGAGCACATATCCACACTTCTCTCAGGTTGAAAATTATTTTAGAAGCACATCATGAGAGAAAGAAACCCTAAAACAGAATCTTCTTTGAATGTTCCAGCCAAGGAATCAGTCAATGCTGTGTTATGCAGCGAGAAAGTAAGAGAGAAAGAAAGAGACAAAGACAGAGAGGGAGCTCATCACTTATAAGCAGGGCTCTTATTGAACATTTGGTGCCCTGAAACTACATTCTACTTGGTGAACCACATCTTACTCCTATTATTTTGCATGCAAGAATAAGAATGAATTCATTCTTCATTCATTTTAATGAGGGGAAAAATGTAATGCATCCTAAATAAATGCTTACACCACTTTTAGCAAGGGACAGTCCTATAAGATATGTTTCCTGGAAAGGATATTTCATTTGTTTTTTCAGAATTTCTGTGTAATTCATTGGTTGAGATGTAAACAAAGACACTTTGTTTGTTATTGTTGTTAGTATTTTTAATTTCCACTAGGCAATAGAGGTGAGTGATTCACGACTCCTCCGGGTGAATCACGCGGATCCATTAAAAAACTCACGAATCACGAATCCGAGGTCTCGATTGAACCGGATCCATCGAGTTCTAACGTCATCATGTGAAAGTTATAAACCCCGCCACTTTATACATCTTATAACCATTACAACATAAATTTCTACAATAAAAGTAGCATAGCTTACAGTTTCTTGCACCACCACCTTAAATCAGGTTTATCCTACATCTTCCTGCAAAGTTGAATCCACCTAGTTGTCTTCTTGCATCAGTCAGAGCCTGAATCGGGTTAGCGCTCCTTAACTTCCTCCGGATCTGAACTGCGTTCCGGGAGTTAACACATGGATTCACTCATGACTCGGCCGACCCGTCTCTGAGCGGCTCAGATACGGCCAAGACACGAGTGCATCCATCGGTTAAGTTTCGCCACAGAACCAGATCTAATCCAGCAGGTTTAATTTAATGCTACCCGAAACACCAGTACATGATAGATTTACTTCCTATCTAACAGAACATGATGGAATAATATAAATGAAGGTTAATAGGTTAATTATAAAAATCATTATCAGACCCATTATAGGCTTGTTGGTCTAATATGCTAAATGATGCCTGAATGAGCTTTGTCTTGGCCATTATCTCTTTCACTTGAGAGTGGATATAGGTCTACTAGGTCAGGTTGCCATGGTAATTTGACGGGCCGCTGTAAATTTGGCAATAGTGACTCAAGTGATTCGCAGATCCGGATCACTTTACTGAGTGACTCAGAGAGAGTCGAATCCGAAAAAGGATCCGAGTATCCAGCTCTACTAGGCAACTACCTGTGAACCTACCTACCAAAAAGTGATGTAAGTGATGTAAAATAGTGAATTTGAACTAAATCGTTTTTCTTTGGGGGCTATTTTGCCACACGAGGCCCTGTATTTATCTCTCCACCATGATTGGGTTTAGTTTTGGGACAAAGAGCTTCTCAAAACTGGTAGAACAACGTCTCAGGCGTCAGGCGGTGCAATCATTACCATTTCGTGGAATAACTTCCTGTGTAGGCGCTTTTAGAGGTAGATGTCTGGTTCCATTCACCACAACTGTGAACAGTTCTCAGAAAGGTTCTCTAGAATGGAGCCCCATACTAACAGCATTTAATTTTGCTGGTACTTTGAAAATTAAATATCCTTGACTGCACAGGAGTCTGACCCGAGGTACTCAGTTTAAAGGAACACATAGTCCAAGATTAAGTGTAACTTCTGTCTGAAAGGGATTAAAACAATTCATTAAGGGCAATAAATCTGTGCGTGTTCAGTTGAAGACAGTAAGTACTAATTAAAGATGATAAACTGTGATTATGCACTCTCTCTCCTTTCATCGTCTTGGCTATTAGCCTAAGTGGCTGGTTTAGTTTACACTGGAGGCAGTTGGCAGAAGCAGCTTTTCCATTAAAGGCACTCTATGAACAATGTCTTCTTGCAAAGCAGAACACACTTTCTGGCGAAAAAGGATGCAAGAAGACAAAGAGGTAGTGATACACACTTCTACAAAATATGACCACAGTTTAAGTCCAATATAAAGGCATGATTTACCCAAATTTTGCTTTAAAATATGATTTTTAATTGTGCATCCTTGTTTATTTCCTTGTAACTTTTAGTCCTTCCTAGGTGGAAATAAGGCACCAGGATTGGGTGCTAGGACCGAACAATCAACCTCAAATGAGATGTTCTTCTCTCAGTCCACATTTGCACATTCACAACGTTAAAAACCACTGACAAGTGAAATAAATAAGATTGATGTTCTTAATACAGTGGCTCCTGACAAGAGGTGGGAAATATAAGTGGACAGTTCTTGAAGTCAATTCTGAAAGCAAGTAAAAAGGATCTGAGAAACTTTGACAAAATCCAAAACTGTGATGTCTGGACATCCCAACATGGCAGGACTTGTGGGGGTTTCTCTGTGTGGAGAGGTCAGAACCTACCAAAAGTGGTCCAAGGAATGAGAACTGGTGAACTGACAACAGGATCATTGGCACCCAAGACTCATGAACTATAGAACAAGGGAAGAAGCTGGTCTGCTCTGAGGAATCAAAATTTCTTCTGCATCATGAGGATACCTTTAGAAGAGATGCCACCAGAATGCACTTTGGGAAACAACAAGGCGATGAAGGTGAAACCTTGAATTTTGCAACCACCTTTTGGCATGACTTTAGGTGGTCTACCAGTGCTTGCAGAAAATTGCATTCAGGGATTTGAAACCTCTTGTTTAGAGCAGTTTCCCAAAAAACTAAATCTTTATTTTAACCAATCAACGTATTAGCAAGACTTTCCTGGGTTGAAGAAGGCATCCTATTCACCGTCCTTTTAAAATGCTTTGTCCACCTGTACTTTAGGTCCCTCAGTTGTTCATCATTGATGATAAAATGCAAAAGTCTTAGGCTCCTGTGTAAACAGTCATTTATCTGAGCGGTGAGTGACTTTTGCCACTAGCAGTCTTGGGATTTAAACCCACAACCAGCCGGTTGTAGGAGCAACTCCCTAACCACTAGGCTACGTATTGGTGCATACATGTTTGAACAGAAAGCTGTCTGTTTTATCCTTTCACTGCAGACAGGTGAATTTTTGTACATCAGGGGGATTTCCTGCCAAAACCCATTGTTCTCTAGCAGCTCAACATTTCATGAAATCAATCTACAATGTCCTAGTTACTCTGATAACTGCTGAGCTATAAGGAATACAATATTTTATTTGATATACGTGTCATAAAAAAAAGTGAAAGGCAAGTGGAATAATACATAGGGAGTTGCCATGCCATGACTAGGACATGACCTCATGTAGTGAGGCAAACATGGCCTATGACCAACCTCAAACTATTTCCTAAAGCATTAATATGTCATCGATGATGGTAGCGTTTGGCCTCAAAGTTCATAGTGATGAAATGATTGACCTTCTGCCTAATGTGTTTCGCAGGAAAAGTGTGGCGCCGATTTAAACGTGTGTCAATGCATTGCATCACTAATGCTGATCTACTGCGATTCCAACAACGTTATACACGGTGCTGTGGCATTAACTTCCATCTCAGGCCCGGATCAATAAATATAATGCGTGCACTGACTAAAAGAGCAGAAATTATTGGTGATTATGAGCATTCTGGACCCAACGAAGCGCAACAATCTGCCCTTGTCCCAGACAGTTTAGAGGTTGTGTACTCTAAGTGGTTGGGTCATGGCGCGGTATTCCATTGATCTAAAAGTAGATTCATTTGGACTAATGTGGTTCTGGTGTTCAGCACATTTATCCGCTGCTCATTCATTCAGAATGGGCAGCGTTCAGACCAGCACAGGCCTAATTCATTATCCAGCCCTCTCTGTTGTTATTGCAGGCCTTAGCCTTGGGCTGGGCTATTTGTCGGATGCGTGACAGACGCTGGCGTGCTTTTGGCTGGCCAAGAGTGGTACACACCAACCCCAGGCTGCTGCTGTTTATGTATTGATCTTCATATTTCCCAATAATCTGACGCACGTCACATTCTGGAACATTATGTGAAGCAGGTCAGCGGCTAATGAAGCTGTTGGGAAGATTGATGACGGCTGTTTTGTTTCTTCTCGCTCTCATTTATTTATTTATTTTGATTTGCAAATGGTGGGAAAGACGTGGCTGCTGTACAAACGCGGTGGTTAGTGGTAATACATACCGTAGCCTGGCCTACATTGGGAATTGCATGTCTGCAAATCTGCTGCGCAATAGTAATGTTGGGTTATTGCGAAAGCAATTGCTAACTTTAGGCCAGATTTTCTATTTATTATCGTTTATATATATACATTTTTTTACCCTCCTGAAGCTCTGTTTTCTGGCATATGTCCTGAACCCCTGATGCCACTTTAACTCTCTTTAACTTATTTTCAAATGTACATCCTTTATGCTCCAGAAAATGGTTAAACCTCCAGAAAATGGTTGAAGAAAAAAACTGCTGCCCAGGTTTATTTGCCTGTCAGGTGCTTTATGTTTCTTTGTTGACCCAAATAGTACTTTAAATAAAACATACATATAAAATAAAGCCCCCACAAAATTCTAGTGGAAAATAGAGTTTCCGTCCCGGATGTATAGTAATCTATCTGTGGTTCACTCACTCTTAAAGGTCTGATTATGTTCAGTTTCAGTCGAGTTAATGATCAGTTTTCTCTATCAGCAAAGAATTTACCCTCAGTATCATTTCATTTTTTATATGTTTTATAAAACAGTCTGGGGTCAAACTGACCCCAAAGAAACACCTTTGTGTACAAAATGTGAACAGACACTGAAAACGTCATTGTGTTCATTGTGATTATATGGTTTGTCTCCATTAAATTAGGGGAAGTCATTTAATATAATTGTATGTATAAATACAATTATATAAAATTTATATACTAAATTATATAAAAAATGTATGTATAGTAGTACATATATATAATAACATAAGGAGCCTGGAATATACAGAAGATGCTTGAAGGAATAAGAGAGTTAGAGAGAGATCTGAAGCAAAACTAGTGAATTTGTCACAAAATGAGCCTCATAAATGATAGGGAGAGAGAGAGCGAGAGAGAGAGAAAAGAGAGAGGAAGACAGTGAGTGAGGAACAAAGACGGGAGCAGAGAGAGACAAAGAATGGAGAGAGAGAGAGAAAAGGATATAGAAGAAGGGTCTGATAAAAGACAGAAACGGGGCAAGAGAGAGAGACAGATTGAAAAGAGAGAGAGGGAGAAAGGGAAAGAAGAGAGAAACAGACAGAGAGAGACTAAAAAACAAAGAGGCAGAGAGAGGGGAGAAGTAAAGAGAGAGTCCAAGAAACAGAGAAAGACAGAGAGAGAGAGAGAGAGAGAGAGAGAGAGAGAGAAAGGTACAGCGAGACAGTGAGAGGGTGGGTAGAGAAGGGGGGAGTGTAGAGAGAGAGAGAGAGAGAGAGAGAGGCTGGTCCCTATTCAGAGCAGTAATTGGCAGAGTGGCTTCATTTCATGGGCTGATTTCCTGCCTCTTGTGCTCCAAAGGTTTTAACAAGTTTGATGCTTTTAATAGAGCTTCGAGGGCCACCTATTCTCTCCTGAGCGTCCCTCTATTTTTCTCTACTTCCCTCTTTCTCCCTCTCCCCCCCCTCTCCACACTCCTGCAGGCCTCCCCCCTCCCCCTCCTTTTTTAATGCAGTATTAACTGAATTCTCTCCTCTTCACTTCTTTGTAAACACGTGAAAAAAAAAGACAAGAAAATCCCAGTTCCTTTAATCATTCGTCCCTTTCGGACGAGGCTTCTAAACAAGTTCAGCCGTTCCCTTCACACAATAGCCGAAACTGGGAAAAAAAAGAGGAGTAAAAAAGGTGGAGGTGAGACAAAATGTAGTCACATCTGTATCTAAAAGCCCCTCTGAATGCTTTGTTGCCTTTAATGAAATGGCAGCGGTGTGGAATGGGAAGGGGCCTCGCCATCTTTCATCAAACCACGGCACTAGATGGATCAGAAGGAGGGCATAAAAAGCCTCGGGGCGAGAGAAAAAAAACGAGGCGGCCGAAATCACCGCATTTCGCCACAATGGTGCTCCTGTGAGCACAGGAAAATATATCAAAAGATGCTGCGCTTTGAAAGGGAAGGACGTTGTAATGATGCATTACTCAGCCCATCGCTCTCCTTAACCTTTTAATAAACCCATTCAGCATGAGCCCAACTCCGCCGCGCTCTCCTGACTGACGAGGCTCTGTGTGCCGTAACTGCAGGAGGATTCAGAGTTGATTAGCCAATGCGTTTTTATTTTTTGGCACAGAAATGTTTTTTGGTAACACAATACCCAACTGTGACAATGAAGCATCAGCGTCGTTCTCGACTAATTATACACTCGCCGTCCACTTTATTAAAAATGACAACCTTCTGCGACCACTCAGCGGCCACTTTATCAGAAACACCTATAGATAGATAGATAGATAGATAGATAGATAGATAGATAGATAGATAGATAGATAGACAGACAGACAGACACAGACAGACAGACAGACGAACAGTTAGACAGATAGATAGATAGAAAGATAGATAGATAGATAGATAGATAGATAGATAGATAGATAGATAGATAGAAAGATAGATAGATAGATAGATAGATA
>JBBPDH010191177.1:6529-16706 GCA_037974565.1 Clupeocharax schoutedeni | reverse complement strand
ATATTACATATATATATATTATATATATATATATATATATATATTTATTATATATATTACATATATTTCTTGTATGTGTACAGATCACTTCTAACTATGCAGATCATGAATTAAGAAAAATCCTGAAAGTGGTCTTTAGCACTTTGGAACAGAACCTGGAATTAAATGGCATTGTTATGGAAGATAGAAAGGTTTTCGACTCCGATACTGAATACAACGGATACTGAATGAAAACAATATTCTTTAAATAAAAGAGTTTGATGTAGCATGTTCAACATTGTGTGTGTTTCAGAGAACAAGGATGTGTTTTTTGGTGTATTCTTTAAATAGAGTGCATACATCTAGAAAACCAACATATTTGCATATATATCTGCATATTCCACCTACAATAATTCAGCTCCACCTATTCACACTTTTAGTGCAGATTGCTTTTTAAAGAGAAGTCGCTCAGGGAAGCCAATCAAAACAGTTTAATTTACATTTCAGCCTTGAAGACACAGTAACAGTATTTTAAATTCAAAAGATGTTGAAAAGTATTTATGTACATAACTGCACTAGGACTGATTTGGTACATAAACTAATGCATCTGTCTAAAAAGTGAACCTTAGGGGGGAAAAATACAATACAAGAAACCTCAATCTGATACTGAAAACTTTGAGAGAAGGCAACACTTTTGTTGAAAGGTTAAGGGTTTCCCCATTGGTTAAATAACACCTCTAAATCTCTTACAGCACTAGCAGAGATTACAGAGCAAGCAATACGAGACCACTTCTAAAAACAGAATATCTTCATATCCCAGAGGCTCCTAGGTGCTCTGTTTTGGACTGCTCCCTTAAGCACATTCCACAGATTTGCAATGGGATTTTGGGCTCCGGGGACAGTAATGTTCATGTAAAAAGTTTGATACCGTGGTCAATGAGCCATAATTGTTATCTATTTGGATCATTGTTCTACTAAAACAGTGGGTCCCAACCTTTTTTCCTTAAATCCCCCCTTGCCTGCGTCCAAGACAGGCCAGGCACCCCCAACCCACACAAAAAGAACAAAGTGATTAATTACAAACTTATATTTGCAAAAAATACACAGTGGTTGTAGGTTTTTGTTCTTATACACACACACACACACACACACACTTTTACATTTCTCAGATATTGGGATTTTATGAAATGTGTACAAATATCATTTTGGTAACCCCAGTGCAGACAAAATTGTGCGCACCCCCTGCAATCTCTAGTGCCCCCCTAAGGGGGGCCCGGACCCCAGGTTGGGAACCACTGTACTAGAAGATACAATCATAACCCAGTCTTTGGCAGAGACAGTTTCCAGGTACTTAATGGAGTGGATACAGGTTTTACATTTCTATTCATCTTCCTCAGGTTGTATTGGTTGGTGTAATGGGCAACGCTACTACCCTCAGTGCCACAGACCCCACATACATTTGTAATCAGTTGTAGGTCTCTTTGCCAAATGCATAATCCTAAATGTATGCGGGCAAAATACACTTGTGTCTTTTTCCAGGAAATTCCATCACAGCTGTAGTTGTTGGATATGAGCATTTTCAGGCTTGTGACTGTTTATGGCCAGACCCTAATTTATGACAGTTGACCACACTAAGAACAACTGTGGGAATTTGACCTCTCATCTCATATTTCCACTCCAGTAAAACAGAAATCATGGCTGACCATCCCTAAGAACTCAGCTGGACTTATAAAGTGAAAACATGTTCCTGTTTTCTTATGTTCATAAGAATCATAAGGGAAAAAATACAGGTTTCATTGTTTATGTTTTCTTAGATTGATGTGAATTCAGTGTA
This sequence comes from Clupeocharax schoutedeni, assembly GCA_037974565.1. Classification (NCBI taxonomy): domain Eukaryota; kingdom Metazoa; phylum Chordata; class Actinopteri; order Characiformes; family Alestidae; genus Clupeocharax; species Clupeocharax schoutedeni. The sequence continues at coordinate 14,893 of JBBPDH010191177.1, read as the reverse complement.
AGACTTTTTTCAGTGTTAGACTGAGATAATTAATCACAAACACCCATTTTTACAGAGAGTACTGCACTGAAACATGTGAAATAGGATAACCTGAATCAGGTAAAGACAGAGCGAAAATGTGGCCTGGGAGGTTGATTCCCAAGGACTGGGTTGAGAAAAACTTACTTGAGTGAAGGACAAAGCCTAATCTGTGTGGGGAAACCTGGGTAGGTATCTAGGTGGCTGCCAGAACAGTGTGTTTATGGAGATCCTGCTCTGATCTTTATGCTGGATTATGTTACTTAAGCCCAGGAAACACTACGCCAGCCTCACGTTTGTCCTACACTCACCCTTCAACAGAACTGCAGAGCTGTACACTGTCGCCTGCTAATCACTGTGTGTTAATGAAAAACACAACTCTCCCATGCATGTCCTGGCAGTGTATTGATCAGCATGCCATGTGAGGGTTGGCCTTGCATTAGGCCAGACAACCTGATCGACTGGTCATTTGGGCCACCATGATATCCTAATGCACTTAACTAAACGCAGGAAGGTACCAAAAATGGAAAATTTGACAGAGGAGATATCTAAGTGCCTCACTAGCCACTAAGACTTTCAGCGAACAGAAATAATGGCACAGCCAGAAGGATGTGAATAGAGCAGTGAGGTAATATGGGTGTGTGTTTAAGCCTCCACACAAATGCCCTCTTGATTCCACAACACATATCCAGACCAGCCCTAAATTCAGAAATTTAAATGACCTTTAAATCTGACAGTCAAAACAGAACAGTAAACTGAACTCAATAGTTTCACTACAGATGGATAGATGTCAAGAAACAATACAGTAAACAAATGAGGAAATAATGTGCTTTTCTATGTATGATGGGTATTTCTTTCTGTAGGAGACAGAGGGAATCAGGTAGGTCCATAACCCCATTACTTTTCACTGCCAATACATTATATGGACAAAAGCACTGAGACACACCTCTTTATCAGGGTTTGGGCGGGGCCCCTTACTTTCAGGAAAGGGAAATGTTAAAGTTTACCAAAACTTTTTTGACATTTACATTATTTATCAGATGCTTTTATCCAAAGCGACTTTCATTCCCTACCTACAAGGGGCAGTCTCTCCCTGGAGCAACTTAGGGTTAAGGGTCTTGCTCAGGGACCCAGTGGTGGTGCTGAAGGTAGGATTCGAACCCATGACCTTTTGGTCCGGAAGCACTGAGCTACCTCCACCCACAACTTGACAACTTTTTTGTGGACACAGTTTGGGGAAGAACCTTTTCTATTCCAGCATGATTGTGTCCTAGTGCACAAAGCGAGCTCCATAAAGACATGTTTGGATGAGTTTGGTGTGGAAGAACTTAACTGGCCCTCACAGAGCCCACAGATCTAAACCCCACCCAAAACCTTTGGGATGAACTGAAACTGTGATTGTGAGCCAGGCCTTCTCATCCAACATCAGCCTGATGGCAAAACCCCACCAGAAATAAACTCCATATTAAATTCTAGGTATTTTAATGCAATGTCCATGTTGGTGTAATAATGGACAGGTGTCCCAATACCTTTGTCCATATAGTATATACGCATAGGCTGACCAAGCCTTGTGAAGGTTTGGTAGGACATCAGGAAAGCCTGAGAGCTCACCTGTCGTGGAGAGGACGGTGCTGGCGAAGAAGAGGGCTGAGGTGAAATCCCAGTTGTAGTTGGTGGTGGTGCTGTTCAACACCGAGACTCCGTAGTTGCTCGCCTGCAGGGCTTTGACCAGGAACTCCTCCAGCTTCTCCTCGGACAGACATTCGTGGTCCCGGAGGAACTGGCGTTTCTGCTCGCCGAGCTCTTGTCGGAGCAGGTCCTCATAGGGCGACTCCACCAGGGAGAAGACAATCGCACCGAAGACCAGGTACAGAAGGTACACCAGCACCAGGAGGACGAAATACCACGTCGATTTGTGCCCTTCGATCATGCGCGCGCAGCCCCCCGCGGAGAGACCCTGGAGCATGTTTCGGTGGTCTGTCAGTTTCAGTACCGAGACACTGAAACTTCCTGACTCTCCTCTCACTCCTGCTTTATGAGAGTCTTCGCTCTCCTTTCTCTTTCTGCCTTCACCCCCACGCTGTGATGATGTGGGAATGACGTCACGCGCCTCACCTCATTCAGGTTGGACTGTGTGTGTCCAGAGAGCAGGAGTGTCTGTGCCTGCCTGGCAGGTCCCAGAGCAGCCTGGCGGGTTGACTAACAAGCTGAGTAGGTGGACAAAAGTGTTGGGACGCATTACCATTACACCAACAGGGTAACAGGCCTCTTTAAAGACATTGCTTTCAAATCCGTAGACTTTAATATGGAGTTGCCCCCACTGCATCTAAATCAGCTTCCACTCTTCTTAGAAGGGTTTGGAATGTTTTTGTGGGATTTCGTGCCCTTTCATTCTGTAGAGCATTTATGAGGTCAGGTACTCATAATCTCCGTTCCAGTTCATCCCAAGGGTGCTGGATGGGGTTGAGGTTGTTCTTCATTGAACTCATCCAACCATTTCTTTATGGAGCTTGCTTTGTGTGCTGGGACACAGTCATGCTGGAACAAATGTTCTTCCACATACTTCACTGAAAGTACTGGCCACCTGAATTCAGTTATTAGGAGCCATCTCCCAATACATTTGTCCATAAAGAGGATCTAGATGCCTGCTAGTACAGTGTGTTTATATGGAGATCCTGCTCTGATCTCTGTGCTGGATTAAGTAACATGATACCAGCCTTCCTCTCCTCTCACTTCTCTTGCTTTGTGAGAGTCGCCACCCTCTTTTCTCTTTTTGCCTTCAACCCCCAAGCTGTAATGATGTGGCGATAATGCTCACGCACCTGACCTCTTTCAGGTTTCAGTGTGTGTCTCCAGGACGCAGCAAGGTGTGTCCGTGCTTCGCTGGCAGACCCAGAGTTTACTGTAAAGCAAGAAGTAGCAGCCTTTCCACCCCCCTCCAAAACACCCCCCTGCTGATGATGACTGAGATGCCTTTAAAGAGCTACAGCAGACCAGCCTAACTGGTTTAACCAGGTGTGATACCCACAACTGTGGAACTGTTTCAGCAATTCAGGGGTCACACCTGTTCAGCCACTTCCCGTCAGGGTACTTTGAATATTTTCACTCTTTCCTGGTTTTATCTGTTTAGCCAGACAGCAGCGTGTTATGGATTCAGCATTGAATTATGGTCGTGATTTAAGGGTTAAAACATACAGTGATTATTGATGAGATTTTCAGCACTTGATGGAAACAGCACCATGAATACTGATAAATGGAGACTTTTTCAAGCTTAAGAAGCCTCTCATCGTTATACCATTAAATCACTTGTGGAACAATCTTGACATTATATTGATTCAATTCAGTGGTAAATCAGCCAATCAAGTGTCAACTCGATGCTGAAACTTTATGGTAAATGGTTGTTTTCTTAATGTTTAATAGATGGCTGTTCTCCACACAGTGGAGATAGCCTTTCTAATGCAAACGTTCAAGGCTAAATCAACACTGAACACCACTTTAATGTAGTTAAACTGTCTTTCTGACTTTGCTACTCCAAATAGTTTGTCATAAAGTTGTGCACGTCCAATGATCTTTGTTTGGAGGGTTTGGATTTGGATAGACTGCTGTTTGGTTTGGTTTAGTATCCTTAAAGTGCTTGGAAAGAAAGGCCTTTCACTGTGTGTGTGTTGCAAGAATTTGCCATCGCTCCTAGCTAATCAGCATTAGCTTCCCCATCCGCAAGCCATGACATGAAGTTACAGCTGTAACTCCACCCTTACAGAGATCAGATATGAAATACTTTAGCAAAGAGAAATCACTTCTTGCTTCAGCAAACACAAAAACTCCGCATAAATCATGAGAGAAATTCCTCTATGGTGACAAAATGTGTTTGCTGTCTTAGTAATTAGATGTCACTTCAGCGGGTAGGATTGTTTTGCCTTGCTCAACAAAGCAGCCAACTCAGCAACTCGATGCCTATGTCCCTGTATCTTACTCTCTCTGTGTTGAACTTTCCATAAATACAATGCTATCTTATAGAGGTGTTTCTCCCATTGATAGGCTGACGCCCTTATTTACAGAAGCTTGTGAAAACGCACAGGGATAACAGGCTCATAGATTTAATTGGATCAATAACATTATACCATTATAAAGAAATAAATCATAGTATTGCCCCAGGCCATCAGACTCATAAATCAGAACAGAAAAACAAAACTGTACATCACACACACACACACACACACACACACACACACACCCAGAGAACTGAACTGCTTCCTTTCTCCCAGTCACACTGCATACACACACTAAACTGCATTTATTTATAGACGGTAAATTTTTTTCTAATCTTGTTGCTGCTACTTGTTGCTGGGTGTGGTCGTGGCGGCGTAGTGGGCAGGATACTTGCCTCGAGATCATGGGTTCGAATCCTACCTTCTGCACCTTCACCACCACCACTGGGTCCCTGAGCAAGACCCTTAACCCCAAGTTGCTCCAGGGAGACTGCCCCGTGTAGTTAAGGAATGAAAGTCGCTTTGGATAAAAGCGTCTGATATAAATGTACTTGCTATTTTTGCACAATTATTTTTCCTGTCTATCCCAGTCTTTGCATTTGCTAGAATACAATACTGTATTCCCTCACACTACTGCCACCGTTGACTGAGCTATGCTGTGTTTTGTCCTGTAAAGTAGCCAGTGTTTTATTTCTTGTGTTTTTTTTTGTGTAGTCTTGTGGTGTATGTGTTTCTTTTTCTCCATGTTGCACCATGTTTCTTGATTACCATTGTTTTGTTTCACTGTGTACTACGTATATAGTTGAAATGACAATAAACACCTACTTGACTTGACTTGATAATAATTATACCAGTAAGTTTGTAGTAAGTACGCAGTGGAGTAGGTCTTAAAGTTCATTTTATTGTGACCAGTGGCATGATTACACTGAGGCCCTTTGTTGGGGGCTTCATACCTCTCTAGTCAGCACTTGGCTTTGCCATGGTGACCTTAGGCTCTCTGTGGCTGCTGTAGGGCTTCACATCATATCACCACTAGAATATCACTGGTGGAAACAGTCCAAATCCTGACCACAAAGTCAGTTAACATAATTTATTTAAAAAATTGGTAAACAGTATTTTACAGTCTTTAAGGAGCTTTATTTGTGTCTCGGTGTGAGGGCTGAGGAGGGTGGTCTATGTGTTTGGTATTTAAGGGGTCCAGAGCTTGCCATGCACCCGGAAGCGATAAACACAGGTGAAAGAAGGATGACCCCAGTTGCTACTGACTCTCAGCTCGACCATGGAATACACATCCCTCACAGACTCCTCAGAGAGAGAGAGGGAGGGAGAGATGGGGGGAAAACAGATTAATTTAAAGCCATGTAAGTCGTAAGTGATGATATTAGGGTGATTTTCTTTTGTAAAAGGAAGTCTTACCTGAAGCTCAAAGGTCTGAACTGGTTCTCCTTCATGAACATAGAGAAATGTTCCTAGAAGCTTTCCTTCTTTCTCAGTCTGGCTTATCATTCCCTGAAGAGATAAAATGCTCTTCCATTTAACACCACAGAGTCTACATCCATTCTTCTGTCTGCTTAGAGGTGTGTCTATGTGCGAAAGTGTGTAGTGTGTGTTTGTGTGTGTGTGTGTTTGTGTGTGTGTGTGTGTGTGTGTGTGTGTGTGTGTTTGTTTGTAGGGGGGGGGGGACTTACATAGATACTGAACTCCTTAGGTGCGCTGCTGATGTCTCTGGTGAGGGACAACTCTCTGGGCACATGCTCCAGGGTGACATGGGTGATGTACACAGGGTACGCCAGGGCAATGGTGGCAAAACCCTGATCACCTTTAAAAGCCCAGCACTTTCCTAAATATACCTCCGGCTGAGGAAGGAGAGAGAGAGGGGATCAGGGTCTTATTATTGTTTCATAACTATTATGGGGAGATTGAGTGTGTGTGTGTGTGTGTGTGTGTGTGTGTGTGTGTGTGTGTGTGAGAGAGAGGGTGTGTGAGGGTGTGAGGGATACCTGGATAATCGCTCGTGGACTTTGTGCACTGTGGAAAAGGGGGATTCCAAACAGGCTGAGAATTGCTGGTTTGGTCTGAAATGACTCAGAGCAGCGAGACTCAATTACAGTGGAACCTGCACACAGACACACAAACACACATTAAATAAAACTTAGTTTGTAGAATAGAGCTGAGTGTCACTTACTGTGTAATAATAAGACGTGCACACACACAAGTGGAGAAAGTTTGTACCTAAAGACTCCAGTGCAAAGTCTGCCATCCCGACACCATCAGCTTTGTATAAACGCAGGGCTCTCTGAACTCTTTCATTAATATCCTGATAAACACACACACACACACACACACACGCACACACACACACACACACACACACACACACACACACACACACACACATAAAGGACTGTAACTGTAAATGAGAAGTGAATTAAAAAGAACTGCAGGCACTGCAGAAGGGAATTAAAGTCTAATCGAAATTCATGTTTATTGATACTGATTTTGTTCAAAGCTGGTGTGATGTTCAGTTTTTTTACTTGTACATTTATTATCCCTCGTTCTTTCTTTTTGTCCTCCATACTCGTTCCCTCACTCAGCCGTACCTGCATGGTTAAAGCACCCTCATTCTTTGACACGATCTTCAGCAGTTCTTCCCGTTCCTGTGCTTTTTCCACATTCAAGCGGTCCGTCAGTCGTCTCTCCATGCTCCTCAGAGCCCCCTGTAGCTCAGTATTCTGTACTGCACTTCTCTGAGAGGAGACCAGAGCCTGAAGACGCTTCATGTAGAAGGACAAGTGTCCTTTCATCTGGGAGAAGTATATATAAACACTTTATATATATAAACACTTTAAGAACACATGTATCAGTTCAAAGCAGTTAAAAATAAATTAGGAGAGGAAAGATCCGTCTTTACCTCTGAGATCTGCTTCTCTGCTACAGACATCTGCTGCTCAAACCAGAAACGATCCAGGTTCTTACTAACTCACACACACACACACACACACACACACACACACACACACACACACACACACACACACACAGAGAGAAAAAAACCTGTCACCATCAAGTCGCACACATTTAAACACGTTGGTGCATTGGAACACAGAAACTCGCGTGCTAATAGCGGTTTTCAGATCCTGCAGTTCCATCTTTAGATCCTGTGGGATGAAAATTGATCAGCTGATTGTATTTACATAAGAGAGCTGATGCTGATGTGTGTTCATGACCTTCTTACCTCTACCATGTGTTTCTGTCTCTGTCTCTCCTCTTTCAAAAGGGCGATCTCTCTCTACAGGACACAAAACACAACAGATTACGCACATTCAAGGACAGACAAGGAGTAAAGACCATCTCGAAATCTGAACACCGCTCACCTGCACACTGTCCCACTCTCGAGTCCAGGCGTCCTCCCGTTTGGCCTCTTTCTCAGTCACACGGTTAAAGACTTCATCTGTCAGTGTTTTCATGTCAGGAACTTGTCGATCAAACTGATAAACAGCAATATGACTCCCATTATGTATTGTGATTGACTCCTGCAGGGGTCTGCATGATGATTTTACAGTAACATCTTTAACCTTAGGGCCCTACTCTGTTAGGACAGAGGGGTGTCAACATCAGCAGAAACAAGAATGTCATCATCCTATAACCAGGACGACAGGACGCATGTACTTCTGTGAGGCTGAATTACAGCTGATTCATGCAGGAGGAAATGTTTGCTCATCTCAAGTACCTTTGCAACAGTGAAAGCTGATGCCTGGCTGGTCTCTGTGTGGCTGAAAACCGTGGACGAGTTTGAGAAAGCGGACGAGTAAATCCAGAAAGCTGAAAACAAACACTGCTGTCACTGCCCCTCTCCCACTGAGACACACTTTCTGTTCCACAAACTGCACTGAAGTATGATGTATTGAAAGGCCCTCAGACTGCTTGTCCAGTATCAGACAATACACCCATATCAGGGGGAACCTCATATTAAGTCACTGTGTGAAACTCACCAAAAGCCAGAGCCAATCCAAAGGTCAGAAGAAAGGTCAGAACAGCCAGAACATGACCAGAGAACTGTCTAGTGTTCTCCAGCTTTGAGGACCATCCAGAGGAGGTGGCAGCGCTGTGTTCTGCTATGTTCAGGCAGGGAGGAACATTTCTGAGGTTCGAGAAGATTGTATCAGGCGCGCAGGCTGGGTAGTAGGCCGGGTAGCAGTAGGGGGAAAGCACTGGAATGCAGGGTAAAGAAAGGTAAAATAAGACAAAACCACAAGCACGACCAGTTCAAAGATCATTGGACATAAATGTGAGACATGCATGTTATATGTTGTTGCTATCAGAGCAAAACCTCATATTTCCATGTTGTTGTTTTTTA
>JBBPDH010191115.1:0-16712 GCA_037974565.1 Clupeocharax schoutedeni | reverse complement strand
ACACACACACACACACACACACACACACACACACACACACACACAGACACACAGACACACAGACACACACACACACAACCAAGAGAGTGGAATGACAGCAATACAGCACACCGTCCCTGCCCATGCTACTTAAAGAACATCTGTGTACCACCTGTGTGTGTTGGAGAGTGTCTGTGCATGTATGTGTGAGTGTGTGCATACCTATTAGAACGTACCTGCAAATATATGAGTATTATCTTTCAAAAACACAACAAAGCAAAAAGTAGATTCCCAACAGAACTTCTACCATGGAACTACCATGGACCTTCTTCCAGCACCTATCAGCCGTGGAACTGAAGACTCTAAAATAAAATGCCAAAGATCCAGAGTGACAGAGTGTGAGAAACAGCACAGCAGTCCAGGATTAGAATACAAGGGAATGAAATTAAGTGCAAAAAGCAGAGATTTTATTTTGCCAGAAAGAATCAATAAAGAAAAGGAAAAAGGTAGAAAAGTTTGCACATTTACATTCTACTATCCAATCTTATTATAAATAACATTTATTTTTCTCTATGATGAGCCAAACTAGCATTTTAAATACATAGATGAAGCGATGAAGCTTGTTATTTATAAAAACACAAATCAAAGTGTTATATCAAAAGTAAGAGGCTATTTACCACAATGAGTGCATCATTGTGCCTATAGCATTCTGGATCAAATGTAGCAGAAGCAAATTCTTTTTCCAAGCTCGTGTCAATAATATTATTAAAATACACACAACAAAAAATGGTGCATTACCTAATATGCATTCCTAATTCTTTACATGCTTACATGCAATAGGTGCTCGACCATGGTAAAGGACATTTAACCATCCACAGAAGCATTTAAGTATGTTAATAGTAATTTGCGCTGCCCTAGCTCTATATAAAACAACTCTCTGTCAGAGCCCTCAAAGACCCCACCCTTGCTTTCATCCTTTAAACAGTTAAAGCATCACCTGTCCCTCATCCTTACTGTGCAGGTGTGAAGAACACACACTTTCAAACTCCGGCACACCACAATAAGCCACCACCATCCAAAGTATGTCCCCCATCCAATCTGATGAGATCAGATAGTCTTACACTCAAAGTATCAGCTCTAATTGTTACATGTAGGACATAGAAAGGTCTGCAGTTGTTTGTTTTGACTGGTTAAGCACTAATACCCACACACTTTGCCACTGTTTGGAGGATGTGGCTCAGGTGCTACTTAATAAACAGCGCCCTAGAGCACCATACATTAAAGAAGTAAGCCCATTTATACACTGCATTCATAATGATAAAGACGAAAGCCTTTGAAAAAGTGACTGAATACACCTGCAGAAGACTGCATGCGCGCAACACACTCACACCCACACATGCACACACACGCACACACACATATACACACATACACACACACACACTTCAGCAGCTGATTAATCTTTCCCGTGTAAGCCTTTAGAACACTACTGTAAAATATTTGGATTGATCAAATGCAAAGCCATGTCCACACACACACACACACACCCACACAAATACATACACATACATACACAGTTGCACAGAGACAAGTGTATTTGTCTGGTTGGCGCATGGAAGGTAGCACAGTGGTTGATTTTCTCATTTTATTGGCCACCGGCGTAGAACAGGCCTGTGCTTGTTCAGAAGCAGCCAGTGAGACTGAGCCTGTCTAAATACACAGGGAGAGAGACACAGGGAGAGAGAGAGAGAGAGAGAGAGAGAGAGAGAGAGAGAGAGAGAGAGAGAGACAGAGAAAGGAGAAAAATAGATAAAGAGAAAGGGAAATTGATAATACACACACACACACAAACATACATATATATATATGTTAGTATCACATTTTTGTCTTTTTAATACATCAAGTGGAAACACCATCTGACATTTGTGTCAATACTTCATGACGAACAAACCGCAGGAAATGATTCAAAATAAAACGAAAGAAATGCTTTGGCTTAACAAACATTTGTCTGCCACAATAACATCAATATGCACAAAAATATCTATATGACACTTTTACCCTGGTTGTGAATACTTGCATTAATTTTTCCACACGGTTCGTGCTGCTGATGTAATATATTTTACTCATGTGCATGTGAAGCAAGTGAATTTCCATACTTTATTACTACATTCTACAATTTTGATTTGTTTTGGATCATTTAAAAACACTTTTATTGTTAAAACCTGGACTTCATAAATTGACTGAAATCACTCCACAGTGATTACTGTCAGACTACAAAATCAGCACACACTGCAGATTCATACTGGAATTTCTTTGGTCAGTACTTTTATATTACAGCACAGTTTTACAGATGAGAATTCAATGGACACCTAGTGGGCTAAATCAGTCTCAACCTTTTATGACAGGAGGGAAAATACAAAAACAGTTTTATTAATGATGGTCCTCTGACCTCGGTTTAATCGTGAATCTGTGCTTCCACCTGCTATGGGAAGACCAGGGCCACCCAGTCTGAAGGGAGTTCACCGTAAAAAACACACACCAGCTCCTGCTGCACAGAAAAACATGACTTCATCCCCAAAGGCCAGTCATCCAGCACTGACAGAAATGGCATCTGCGTTTCAGACGATATTCACCCTTGAGTGCAGCCATGGCGCTGGAATTGAACGGCAAATAAACTTCCCAGAAAAGTCATTGTAAGTTGTGTACACCAATACTGCAAAGCAAATAAATGTTCGAACACAAGTTGAATTTCACTTCACTAAACAAACCTACTTAGCTTGGCAAAATATCAAATTTACAGAGTTTCTCAAACGCATTCGATTTGCCAAGATTTGATTGGGTTGCTTCTTTGTCCCAAAGTATATTCACCACATAGCACTACAAACTGCATGCCTACATCAAGCTCAGTGTAACAACATGAACAACAAATATTATGCCAATTTGGTTGTAGATTATTTGGCGTACATATGCCTGAAGAAGAGCAGATTTAGACTGGACATCCCCCAGGACTAATTGCTTAAACACTGTAGAGAAGATTAATTAATGCTTTGAACATTTGTTAAATTAATTTTTTATTAAAATATGGTTACTCACAGAAACCTCACACTCATGTTTACTTATGTTTGCTTAACACATTTAAGTATATAAGTTTACATGCAATTTAAGTATAAGTATAAGTATAAGTCTATAAGTAAATAGCACAACGCTAACTGGCGGGAGCTTCCATTTGTAGTTAGCTACATTAGCCTTGCAGTTCCAGTGCAAAACTAAAGAAGCAAACATCACACAGCATTCATTCCTTGGCTGGCATTTAGTCTAAAGAGGAAAAAATGATTTGTCTCTAAACTATTCCTTTAAGCTCACTCATAAGTATCATACTGGCATGCCTCGTCAGCTTGCCAGCCAACAGAATTTTCTGCTTGACTGGTGATACGGAGAAGCCAATGCTTCCATCTCAAATACACCCATCTTTTAAAATATACTGAGCACCCTGAGACAAGCTTCACAACTGGAGACAATTTACAGTCCTTTCTAAGGCGTAACATGGCGACTGACGTGCCACAACACCAAGCATGGTCTGCCTTCCAACAAGACATTAGCTCACCGCCTCACTTTGTTCAGCTCATTAAGTATCTAAAGGCTAATTAGACAGCTAACACGTAGAGGGCGGACAGCACTACAGAGAGTACGCTTTCAACCCAGCCTATATGAACCAAGGACTGCTGCTATGCTAAAGGTTGCAGGGAGGGCCCTGAGACAACGAAGGTTGCCAGGAAGTTCGGATGCCAATAGACTGACAGAAGAGTTGGCAAGGTCACTAACATAGTGGAGGAAACGAGCAAAAGTGGGGTCAAGAGAATCTTGTTCTCTCTCTTGCTCTCTTTTTCACTTTACTTGAGGAGGTTTTCTAAAAGCAACAAGCTAGTTTAAACTCAGACAATCTCTCAGTCAAGGACACCCACTTTCTCGTATATGTGGGTAATCACAATGATGTTTCATCATCTGTGATTTTTGCCAAAATCACCTCTTTAATGTGTGCATTTAGCCAGTGCACTGCCTTGCTAACCTCCTCATCATCCGCATCAATACTTTCCACCATTCCGCGAGCCAATACAGCGTGTGTGTGTGCCAGTAAAGGAACAAAGGCTAGCAGCATCTCAGCTATTATAGATCTTAAGGCCTCTGTTCTTGTTCAATCAGGTCATGAAACAAATCAGTACTAAGGGCAGTTGGAGTGTTCAATCTCCACCCCCTGTCTCCTTCCCCAAGGGGGGCTATAGCTATTGAACACATGTTTAGCGTTTGCTAATGAGCCTCTAGTCTTAAGACTTAGAGCAGGTCTGCACCTAAACATCTTCAGCTCAAGGTGGAAATCCTTGACCACACAGCAATTTTACAATTCTGTAGGAGACTAACCTGTGCAACATTTTAAAGTTAATAAAAGCTTTGTAATAGAAACTGCAACTTTAGGCTGCAACTTTAAGCATAAATGGTAAAACTTTGCTCTATGCAAGACTTTCATTCTCATTTTTTAGGAAACTATTCAGTGCATCATGAGTTCATAATATTTTTTTGGATTGTTGTGTAACAATTGTTCTACCATTCTTGGTCTCATGGACCCTGCTGTGATCGTGCTTGACATGAGAACAAACTGAGTCATCAATATTATTCACTGGACAACAAAACTTTCTTTACAATGGAATATAAGTGACAAACATACCCCCCCCCCCCCAACCTCCCCCGCCACCCAACCAACAACCTCTTGTTATGTGAACTATGCATTAACCTTAAAAGATATCTCTGGGCTTGTGATAAAAGTTACCAAGGGATCACCAGTCATTTACAGTTGTGCTGTGAATGTGCTGCAGAGAAAGAACTTTGACAGGGCAAAGGCCAGCTATAGGACCTGTGGTGGATTTCATCGCAAAAAGTGCCAAAAGATCTGAATTGTTGCTACATGATTATGTCTGGCCATTCCAAAGTCAAGGCAGTCGATTCACCACAGATGTATTTTTACACACCTGCCTACATCAAAGAGCGATAATCAACTAAAATGCGGCTATATGGGTCTTTATACAGCAACCTGGTTGTCAGCGCATCCGGATGCAACTCCCCTATTAATCTTATGCAATTTTGCAGAACAGCCATAAAGCAATTAGCTAACCAAGGGCAAATGTGGAAAAAGGCAAGTTCAGCTGGAAAAATACAGATGCGCTACAGAGGATATGACTGCGGCTTTAATTGCTGGGACTGCTGGGAATGGCTGAGTCATAACAAGACTGAACCATTTAATGCAACAGTGCCTGTGTGGTCCCTTGGGCTAATTAAGCCAATTGGCATTCTAATTAGCACATGCAAATGAGGAGATCCCATCCAGCTAATGCGCTGCACATCAACACATTGAAAGCAATGGAAGGTGCCGATGTTTTTATGTCCAATTCTGCCGTCCAGCACTGATGTACAGCCGCTCGTTAGCATTGTAATAAAGAACACAGAGACACATAAAAGGTTATATACTGCTTGAGTGTTGTTTTCCCACCAATTAGCAGAGGCTTGATTTATGACTGTGACGTGCTGGAATTCCCAACAGGGCTCTGGGCTCGTTTCCTAGGGGTTCTCTCACAAACATACCCACCTCCTCCAGCCAAAGCAGTACACACACACACACACACACACACACACACACACACACACACACATATATAGAAGAACACCACAAGGTGGGCTGGGGTCAGGTACTGACCCTAACCTCTCAGCTTATAGCTCTAGCCATGGATATAATAATACAGTCTTTTCATTGTCAAATCATTAACAAATCTGTCACAGCTTTGGAAATATGCATTCAAAACAATCCATAAAATCCAATGGCTCCTAGTTTGTTGGCATGGGCCAAAGATGCTGTTGAATTCCGGGTTTCTGAAATGCACAGATGGTGCAACGCCAGCAAGCATCCAATCAAGAAATCACTCAAGTTAAAAATAATGATGAGCAAACTAAATACTGTGGATACTTGAGTATCTGTAAGAGTTAATGAACAGCTATACCTTAGGGAAGGAATAACAAAGGTTTGGATGACATTAAATATATTTTAGTTTTTACTACACAAATGCACAGGTACTAGCAAAAAAGGAATACCAAGGAACTATATCATTAAACAGAAATGTATCTTTGAAGATGCTCTTGGAAACCTTAGGGTCACTGCAGTTTTACCTGGGTGGCATTTGGTGGAGATAAATCAATGCACCCCTACATGGTGATGACTCTTGGGTTTCAGAACTTCCATAAAGCAGTGTCTTAGTCATCATGATAGCTCCATGTAATAACTTTCTGTGAGATTGGGTTTAGAGGCCTTAATGACTTCAGACACCTGATTCCTACTGTGAACTGCATTCTGAATGCATTTCACATCAGACTGATGTGAATGACTGTGTTTACAACTGACCCAAAAATTAAAACAATTAAAATGAAAATCAATATAACACTGCATCATTGTTAGTGCACTCAAACTTTAATTTTACCAAACATCATAACACACACACACACACACACACACACACACACACACACATACACATTGAGGGAAACGATCACACAGATTCATAATAATCATCGCCTTCAACATTAAAACAGACACAGAGTAATAAATTACCAGTGACCTCAGCCTGCAGGCTGCCTGTTAAAAAAAGTCATTTAAACATTATTATAGTCAAACATTAGCTCCACGTCATTCCCTAATGGCAAGTCCAGATGTGTGTGTGTGTGTGCTCTGCAGGTGCACTGAGGTTTTTAAGGGTCATTCAGAAAAATAACATGCTATCTCTCTGACCGGTCCCTCTGAGCCCCATCACAAAGCAGCACCGGACACAGTCCTAACGTCTGCATCTCCACTCAGTTCCAATGCAGATCTGAGAATAGAACGATTCAGCGGCCATCTATGAGCCAATCACCAGCGGAAGGAATTCTGCTGTTGTTTTTTAAAACAGAAAAGGTTCTCTTCCAGTTTTCCTTATCTTGTAATTTCATCATCTTCTGAATCTGACGATTTGTGCCAGAAGAAGAGAGGGAGAGAGAGAGAGAGAGAAAGAGAGATTTACTTGCACAGAGTTATGCACAGAAATATTCAATGAAGAAAGAGAAACAGAAAGAACGGCAGCAAAGGCAAACAGTGAAAGAGAGAAAGATAAGTTTGTTATTAACTCTAAAACTGCAATTAGGTTCTCTGAGTTTTCTTAAGCACAAAAAGTTCAGTTGTTCTATGTTCTGTCCCCACTGTGTTTGATACAGTCACGCTAATAAATACTAATCCATAGATACAAAAGGAGGACTGGACAATTCACTGAATAGACTATGTTGTAACAGTCAATATAGTGGATGTTTTACAAAAAGTCTCCTCTCACTCTTTGACAAAAAAAAATATGTTGATGTTGAAGTGAAAAGTGGGAAAACTTGGTATCTAAAACCACCCAAAAGAAATTTGAGCATTTTTAGTAGAACACCACAATATAAGTGACTTTTTAAAATACGCATCAGCTTTGTAGAGGAGTCTGGTCATATATACATATGTGTGTGTGTGTGTGTGTGTGTGCGTGTGTGTATAACATGTATTCACAAGAACTGAAGTTGTGTACTTCAAAGGTCTAACATGCATGCTTACAGTTTTGCAGTATAGTGTTGATGAAGACTGCAATGTAATGTGAAAACTGGCTGGAAATGATTAAAATCAGAGAGAATTGTTAGCTAAATGTTACCTAACATCAGTCAATGACTTCCTGCTTACACCTGACAGCAAGGGTCACCAATCATTTTGAATCTGAGAGCTATTTCACGGGTACTGAGCCATATGAAGGGCTCCCAATTTGATACTTTTGAATAGAGTTGATGCAAACTTCATGTATAATAAACATGTTTTAAATGCTTTTTTAGATATTATCATTTTTCAAATGTATAGAAATGCAAATATGAATAATGAAGAAAAACAACAGCATCAAATTAAATAATAGATGCTGTTCACAGGCAAGTTGTGCTACTTTTTAGAACAGGTCCACGGGTTACTCATTTGGTCCTTGGGGGCAACCTGGTGCCCATGGGCACCACGTTGGTGACCCCTGCCTTACAGTGTTAGGGTCTGATGGGACAATACTAAAGCCTGCGATAAAAAAGGAGGGTTGTGGTGGCTGTGTGTGTATGTGAGACTTTAAAGTTGTCAGTAATGGCTGTTTAAATGTTTAACCCTATTGTCCTCCTGCTCATAGAAAATGTTTCCTTCTCTTTGGGTTGTTTTCTTGGGACCCATATTTGAGTTTTAGTTCCTCTCTGCTCTAAAGGAGTTTTTCCTCACCACTGCCATCTCTTGCTTGTGCCAATATTAGCAACATGCATTTGTATCCCTTTCTTGTGGTGTCAGCACCTAAAACCTTTCAGGTCTTTAAAGCTTCTTTGGACCAAAATAGTTTCAATATGTCACTAACATTTGAGAAGGAAAGGAAATCTCGCAGACCATTAGCCTGCTCTTTATAGAAAGGAAACAACTATAATAAACATAAAGCTCTAGTAGTTGCGCATTACTGTTTTATTCAAACTCTACTTCATTTTCTTACTTAATACAAAGTAATAGTAAAAAATAAGCATTCCTTTTAATGAGGGGTATTTATGTGGAGAATTAATTCAGAATATGTCTTATATATGAGAGCACTCCTCAAATAATTGCTAGTATAATTTTTTCCCTTTTTTTGGCTACACGTCCGGGCCTTCTTCGGGAGAACGACTCACTGGAAGCAGTTACCTGAGCTCTGGCTGAGCCCCTGGGGCCAAGCTGCTGCTTTTATTTGCCTCATGTCTCCAGTAATACATAAAAGCACCAAGCAGAGGTGCACTGCTTTAACAAGAGCTTTTAGCCTGTTAATGCTTAGGAGAACCACCCCACCCATCCCACCAGAACAAAGCCTCCCAAACTCAGTGATCACCGCTACCTGAACTAGTCTATCTTTCGTAGTTTCTGACAATGCTATTTATAAAAAAGGACAAAAGAATGTTGTATAACTGAAAACACTTGTACCTGCCATCCCTTGGCCTGCATTTTATTTGTACTTTTTAAAGTCATCTATATCATACAGTGTCAGAAACCACATACACAAGTTATTAAATCTATTAAAAATGAAGGCATGCACTTATAAGCTTCCGTTGCTTATAGCGTATATTAGGTAATAAGTGATTTAGCGTGTTATATCTAAACTCTTTTACCTCCAGTAGGAAGACTTACCAATAATACACCTGATCCTATATACAATAGTATTGGGAAGGGACTTTACTGACATATCATTCAAATACATTACCTTTAATATGGAGCTGGTCCCCCTTTGCAGCTATAACAGCTTCCAATCTTTTTGGAAGGCTTTCCACTAGATTTTGGAGTTTCTGTGGGAATTTGTGCCTAAAAGCATTCATGAGGCCAGGCATCCCAAAGGTGATGGATGGAGTTGAGGTCAGGTCTTTGTGTGGGCTAGTTCTTCCACACCGAACTCATCCCACTGTGTCTTTATGGAGCTTGCTTTGTGCACTGGGGCAGTCATGCTAGACTAGAAAAAGTTCTTCCCCAAACTCTATCCACAAAGTTGGAAGCATCCCATTGTCCAAAATGTCTTGGTCTACTGAAACATTAAGATTCACTTAAGAAGTAATGGGCCTAGCACAAACCCTGAAAACTGGTGTGTTCCTATGCTTTTGTCCATATAGTGTATATTAGCTAAGGGACTACATTTGGTCACTTAGCTAATATACACTATATGCCATTGTGTAATTTTTGTTCAGACTGTCCCTTTCTGCTTTGCTAAACCAAGAGGTCGTGGCACCAGAGCAGTGAATCCTGGATGGGGAAATGCATGTAGATTTCTGTCCATCCACAGTGCTGCAGCATGGGTGGTACACACCATCCCACTCTCCTTACATTCCATCCTTCCAGAAACGATGAGCGTGGATGAAAAGAAGGGAATAACAGTCGCCCTCCGACCAAGATGAAAGCTCTTCCACTTAAGAGCGTATTAGCCGAGTAAACGGCATTCACAACAGGAGAGGACATATCAAATTAGACTCTTCAGACATCAAACAGGATTAGCCAGTAATCACTTTTTTAAACGATGTAATTTGTCGACATTTAAAAAGAGAATAAAATATAAATACATTTATAACTTCCTGTGTATGATTCACTAAAGTCAGAATGAGATGAATGTGTGAGTGTGTGTGTGTGAGAGAGAGAGTTTAAGTTCATGCTCCGTGTGTGAGTGCGTTTACACACAGTAGGAAGGAAAATAAAGGTTGGATATGCATGCATGAGCATTGATGAGTAAATATTGATCTCGACCTCTAGCAAAGCCCCTGTCCCTCTGCAGGAGGCAGCTAAATATTGAAACAGCTCCAGGAAGCCTCTAACCTTAAGGACAGCGAACCCACGAGAACTGATCAATACTGAGTGAAGCACTATTGGAGCTGGCTTAGGTTTACTCAGGAAGGTTCTGTAATATAAGTGATTAGAGGCATAATCTGTGATTTTACAGAACGAATCTAGTAGTATCTGAAGTTTTTACAGTATGACCATAATGAATATGAGTGATCTGAATCCAGGATGTATCTGCAGTGTATGTAGTTTGATAATTATGAAGTATCTGAATGCATTGTGGGTAGTTTTTACAGTACTGAGATATTTCTTTGCAAGATCCCCTCTGACAAAGCTAACATAGCTCCAGTAGTGATTAAATCCATGAATGTCTGGCAGGTTTTCTCTGAATTACGCAATGTTGCGGGCTGATATCAGAAAATGTTGGACACATAATGCCCCACCATTATCCATGCCTGCCAGCTGTTGCTCATAAACACCTTCTTTGTCCCTCATAGGCACTTTTAATTAGCCTGCTCTCCCAGTTCCCCATAAGCGTTGGGCAAGTGGACATTCATACTGTTCTTTTTAGTTTAGTGTTGTTTTTTTTTAACAAATGATCCGGCTGGGTGTTGATACAATTCTTAAAGATACAAGATAATTTACAGCCTCATCTTTTCCATTTTGAAAAGGATTATTCAGGACCACCTGTGGGGCTACAGATAACACATGAGCTATGGGAAGGAACAAATAACGCTGACAATGGTGAATGTCATTCACTTCCCTAGTACACCAGCACTGACAATAAAACCACTACAAAGGAGATTAGGTGATTTAAAGCACCCTGAACCCTGACAGGACGCCCCAAATGACTAGTTAGCACATGAACAGCACTGCCTCATATAGATCATGATTTCACATTCACATTTTTTAAAGTAGTAAATCTTAAATGAATCTCTTCCACAAACTCATTACATCTTAACACGTATTACTCCAGATGGACCTGAAAACAAAATAACCAACATTCATAACCAACCAACCACTTTTTTAAATGAGTAAAATATACTATTACAATTTATTTCTGATGTTTCTACATTTTACATGTAATTGGATTCAACATATTAACAAACAATCCGTAAAAAAGAGCAGTAACTAATAAGAGAATATTATATTCATTATGAATAATTCAGTTTTTAATTTAAAAAAAAGTTATTCTGAAGCTACAAAAAATAATTTTGTAATATGAGGAACTGAAGTGTGAATCTGGAGACAGACGCACATTTTGTTAATATGAGGTTAAAAATTGTGGGGAAAAATGACATTGACATCATTGCTGTTAACTGTCACTAACAAAAGCATTTATAAAAGTGGGTTCATGTTCTGCTTAACCTTTTGTCATATTAGATACATACTTTAATGGAAAATGTAGTCATACATACTCTTTACTCTTGCTGTATTTTGCCTTGGCTTTGCTCATACAGAGGTCAGTTTCTGTAACCAAAATCACCCAGTATAATCATCAAAACGTCAAAGACTAATGATTAAAAAAAAATACTACTTCGCTTTATGAACTCATTCGTTTTCAAACTTAACTGCTCCAACCTACATATCCAAAAGTATCTAGACACTCCTTCCAATGAGTGAATTCAGCAACTGACACATCTCCTTAGTAAAGCAGTGTTAATAGAATGGAGCGGCTTGGGGATCAGTGGGACTGTGTTTGCTGGAGGGATAGAAATCCATCCAACATCTTTGGGTTGAGCTGGAGCAGCATTTGTGATCCAGATTTAATCGTCCAACATCAGTACCTGACCTCACTAATGCACTTGTGGCTGAATGCAACCAAATCCTCACAGCAGAGTTCCAACATCAAGCTTAAAGCCATCCCGTAAGGGTCGCTAGTGTTAAAAAAAAGAGGGACAGACGTTTTTGCATTACTGTTTTCAGAAGGAACAGGGACGAGCAGGTGTCTACAAACTTTTGTACATATAATGCAGTTTGAAGTCATGATCTGCACTGGTAAGGTGAATTGTTGTGGGGTGATGTATTCTCTGAGCCTGGCGTCCTGCAGTAAAGATCATTTGTCTAAGAGAGAGAGGTGAAGTCAAGCGCTTGCTTGCTCTGTCTGGAGATCAGCAGGGCATGAAGTCCAGCTTTGCCCACGTTCCCTTATTGCCTCTTTCATCAGGCCTTAACTGAAAAGTTTTAAATACCTCCCGAAGGAAAATAAACATGATTCGGCCCGGCAAAGACATCTGCCCTTTTGAAAAAGCATTAAAAAAACAGGATCTGTTTAAACAGCTGTTGAGATACTCTGTACTTTTGAACAGAGAGACGAGCACTGGAACAACATGGTAGCTGGAGACGCGGCCTGGAGGTCAGACATAAAACAAATGATAATACTCAGTGCGGTAGTACGGTGCGTAAACACAAGATGATGCATAGGTGGGTCATGCAGATCAGACAGCATCACCGAGCCTCATTAACCCACATTTCAAAACACACTTCGAATGAGTACTTAGACACAGCTACATCAATATCTTAACAGTAAAGGCCAAATAAGTTTCTCCTCTCTAGACTCTTTCTCATGCATAAACAACCAAACCACTAAAATATGAGCCAGTTACGCAAACCAGTTTTCTAACGTTGTCACTCAGAGCTGAGCAGGGCTAAGGCCTATATGCTTATATGGGATAAACAATCCAAACTTTTCACTCCTAGATGCATCACCTTTTCAGCCTTGATGTCTGGATACCCCACCAAACCTTCTTTCTTTCACCCATATCTGTGTCAATCATTATTTTTCCAACAGCATTCGCCTCGGAACGTCCCCTCACAACTAGCTTAGCCTCTTTTAAGTGGCAAGCCAAGCTATCCTCACGTCTCTTTCCCGCCCAAACTTGGCCACAGCAGCCAATTACGGAGAGAAGTAATGAGCAGCCACGATTGACAGTCCCTCCCACTCATTTGTCAACAAATCAGAATGGATGGCACGGGGGCGAAAAAAAAAGCAGCTCCCTCTCCTGCTCGTTATCGCTGACAACTTGTCTCGCGATGATTTGTGGATCTTCCGCCTTTTTCATCTTGTGATACATTCGTGAAAAGGCATCGTGCATTCGTGATACCACAACCATAGTAGCAGGGGTGGGCTACTTTTAGCGGACAGGTTTCATGGGCACCAGATCTACATGGAAATAAGGGGATATTGCAGTTGAAAAAAGTCCCTGAAACTGCTCAAACAACTGTGCGCTAGGCTACCGCGCCAACACCCACACAGACCGAATTAAGCCCAGACTTTTACAGCCTCAGCCCTAACAAGGCTGGGCTGGAGTTGAAACGAAACCATCCATCCCAGGTACAAAGAGGCCTGCATTCTTTGAACCACCAGACAGGAGATTTGACATGATCTACAAGGTAAAAAAAAAAAATAATCAAATCTTCGACTTGTTAATGTCATAAAAGTTATTATAGAGGGTGTTTTTAAAAGTGTTCTTGTTGGGGAAAGCATTATTGTATTTTTGAGAGTTTACTTGATGGATCTCACTGACCTCTGTCTATAGATGTATACAATGTATTTATAGCCATGGATGAGTTTTTAATTAATATGTGCCAATGTATCATCCCTGACCTGAATCTAAATGATCCTTTTTTTTGTATAATTTTTTTATAATATAATTTTTGTATAATTGATTGCCCTATCATTTCTGTTGGATGGAAACTACTTGGGATCTGTGTCACAAAATAAAACTAAACTTTGCTTCAACTCTGCTTCTTTAATTCACCTTAAACATAACCAATTAGGCCTGGAAGCAGTGATGAACTGATTGTGGGAGCTCTCTTGATAGTGATGCAGTAAGATATAGTAAGAATAGAGAGACTATTAACATGGGGGGATAGAACTCACATCTCTCCTTATGTTCCTCAGGGCTACGCGAGGCCTCTGTGTCCACTAGCAGGCCAGACACCCCGAACAGCTTCTTCCCAGCCTCCTCGGCAGCCTTCAGAGAACCTGGGGACCCAGAGGGGACATGGGCCGCACCAAAGTCAAACTCTTTCCCCTCTGCATCTGTGTAGCGAAGATGAGGAGAAGCTTCGGGATCCAGACAGCCCTTCAGCCGCTTGGCGGGAAGAAAGGCAGACTGGTAAGCCCCACCATCTTCTACTGGAGTAGAGAAGGGCCTGAAGGCCCCCACCCCTCCATGAGACAGAACTCCCAAATGAGAGCAGTCCAGATTAGCTGGAGCAAACTGAGGATGGAGGTGGAGGAGGGAAGTTGGAAAATCTCGAGCGGCAAAGCCTCCCTGACGGTGGTACATGGAAGCAAACGTGTAGGAGCCGGCAGGGAACGGTAGGTGCATATCTTTATCCAAAGTGACGGGGACGCCAAAAGGCCTTGGAGGTTGACATGGCACTGAAGCATCTCTACCAGCTTCGGCAGTGGAGGCCAGGACCATTAAAGCAGGAGATGCCAGGGGATTCGGCATGTAGGAGGAACTCTCCATCTTAAAGGCCGTCCGATGGAGGTCCATTACTGTCCCACGTCCGGAAAACTGTCCACCGAATGGAAGAAACACAAGGGCTAAAGGACTGCACTGAGATCACGCAGACTCCCCTATGGTCAGATCATTCTGTAAGGACAGACAGGACTGGGTTATTAATTATGAGGTTTATGAGTTGTAGAGCATGCTGAAAACAAATGGTGCATTTAATTTACATAATTAAAATAATTTACACAGTTGCAATCATTCAGCTTATTTTATTTGACCTGTTTCTCTTTAGTGATGTTGATCCTTTCTTAGTGTTTTCTCTGCTCTAACACACCTGAACTGCTGTTTTATTAGCTGAGGTGAGTGTGTTAGAACAGGGAAATTTAAACTGTGCATTAAAAATGCTGCTTTAAAAGTACATGGTTATTATGTCATGCATGAATGAAATATGTCACATAAAAACAACAGTGCCTTTGAGTTCTTCTTTTTTGGGAAGAAATGTGTTGATGTAACACATTTTATTTATTTGTAACCAAGTGACAAAAAATACTCTTTTTTTCAGTGTCAGATATGATCCTAAAGGGATTTGTTTCCACTTTGTTCTATAGTGTTAGAATTGCATATAAATGCACAGCCATATACAGACACTAAGTGGCATAAAACAGCACGGGTGTAAAAAACATAAAAGAAAACATAATAAAAAATTACAATAAAAATAAACATACAAAAAACAGACAGAATATATATAGAAAATATGTGGGATAAGTAATGATTAAAGGAAAAATTAGGAAAAATTAAAGATTTTTGGTGATCAAACTTAGGGACTATATGACCTACGAGACTGAGGGAGCTTGAAACATAAGGATGATGACAAAATAAATGAATAGAAGAAATACTTCAGGTCCCTACATCCCCAGCTTGAGTTAAAGAACAATCACAAAAAGCTTTCTGTAGAGTTACTGGAGTAAAATCGGATCTGTATGAACTTGGCAACTCTTTTAGCATTTGTTTAGCATCCAGTTACACTCATACACACACAAACTAGTCTAATAATAATAATAATAATCATCATCATCATCATCACCATCATCATCATCACCCTGCTTACTCAACAAAGTGATGGATTGAATGATGACTGCTTTATAGTGCATGTTTTCATATTTAAATTCACAGTAAGCAGTAAGCCTGTTTAAGTGTCTCTAAATGTTTGAGTGATCAAGAAGATCACGAGACCAAAAACTGTTCAAAAACTTCTCATAAACACTTAATTTCTAAGGACAACAGTGTGCCAGAAACAACACATAATTACAATAAACACTACAGATGATAAACAATACGTATAAAACACAGGATCAGGAAATTTACTCCTAAAATAAAAAGAGGAATAAAAGCGATGGAGAAACACAACAATAAACCACGCACGAAAAGAAGGAAAGAAAGAAAAAAAAAAACAAAAAATAAAAAAGAAAGAATGAAAGACAGAAAGAAACAAAGAAACAAAGAAAGAGTGAGAGAAAAGATGTAAATAAAGCCGCGTGCTCTCTCTCTTTAACTCACCGCTCAGAGTCTCCGCGCGAGCCCAACTGCCAGCGGACGGCGCGGAGCACAGCACGCGCTCCCTCTACATACACACACACACACACACACACACGCACACTCTCTCTCTCTCTCTCTCTCTCTCTCTCTCTCGTGCGTGCGCGCTCTCTCTCACCCCTCTTTCCTCTGCCCCCTTTTTTACTCCATTACTGTCTTTATTCCTTTTTTGTCCCTCTTCTTTTCTCGCTGGTCTTTTGTTCTCAGTTTGTTTATTTCTCTCATTTCTTTCTTTCCTTTATCACTCTCCTTCCTACCATTATTCTCTCTCTCTCTCTCTCTCT
>JBBPDH010191097.1:1412-16715 GCA_037974565.1 Clupeocharax schoutedeni | reverse complement strand
TTTAGGATCTTTACTTTCTGAGCTTCTTTTGAGCCCTAAATCAGCCTGATATTATCCAATCAAGACAAGCCATTTCAAATAGGATGGAAGAAAAATAATACAATACAAAATGTCCTTTTATCCCTCTGTCTTACATGAATTAGCACGCAGAAGCCTTCAACAGCAAAAAAGCAACAGACCCCCCCCCCCAAAAAAAAAAAACAACAAAAAAACCCAAAAATATCCCAAAAGAATAACTAGCACTACTTTGGAGATAGACAGAGGTTCTGGAGCCTCTTATGCTCACAAAATAATAGACTGGTAGAAAATGGTGTTGAGATGGTGCCATTACCGGGCTAGACTGCTTACAGGTTGGTTCAATGAGTGCCATTGTGCAGCGTGCCATTTTCACGAAAGCAGTCAAAGGATACGCCAGTACAACGTGGCTATAGCCATGCTTTAATAATTAATGTGCCTGGGGCCCACCACTATTAAGCAATTCATGTCATTCACAGGAGTAAAGTAGGTCCTTCTGAGATGGAGAAGATAGGCGTGATTAAGTATGCTGCTGTATGATCGAACAGCAAAAAGCTCCAAAAGCTCAAAACACTGCATGATGTTCTGGGTCAGAGAAGCTATTTATGCAAGTAGAATGAAACCACAGGCTGTAATAAAACAATTAATCTGATTTATTTTCCTTTACTTTTCTGACAATCAAAATTAAACATCCCAGCAGTCTGGGTACTAATCACCGGGGCCTAATTTGATCACACAATAATACATAATAAACTCATTCCATCACTGTTTGCAAACAGAAGACTCTCATTCCACAAAGAATAAAGTCCGATATGAATGCCCTTATCTTTAGGGCTGTGGAGCAGTTTGTTGCTTGTTGATTTATTTATATGTATTTCATGAGTGCTGTGCAAACATAGCTGGGCTTAAACTTGCACTAAACAGGAAGAAGATGAAATATTAGTAATTCATAACATGAATAAATGAATGTAATAATTATTCATTCTGTCACGACCTGGTCCCGTCCGGACCATGGAGTGAGGAAACAAACACCCGAACAGACTTCCATGCTGGACCTGGTTTTAATAATAACATTCAAACAAAGGGAAGGGAAAACAAAACCTGGCACGATGGCCGATAATTCGAGAAACAACAGAAGAAGCAACGGTCTGCATGCGATCCTTCAGAGTAGAAGGAATTGATTCTCAATCAGAGACAACGGCTGTAGCACTTTATTTACAGAAAAGCATGGTTTTGAATAAAGAACAAGGCGACGAAGCATGACTGCAATTTATCTTTCTCTCCAGTTGCCCCAGAATACAGAGAGCACCAGCGCTGTGTGCTAGCCATAGGCCTGGCAAGGGCCTGCGCCCCACTCTAGATCAAGGCACAACTGATTGTTCAAATGTGGAAAAGTGTAAGAAAAAATGGTTGATCTTGCTGAGTGAGCTACCTGCTAAAAGAAGCATGCTTTTATGCACAAATTCATCAACATGAATAAAACATCTGGAACAAAAACAGAAGGTTCTTTCTCCTGCAGTTCAGGTTAAAAATGTAGTAGCCATTCCTGTTGGTTTAGTTTAGGGTTAAGTGCAGAGGTTGTGTGACATGCCATGACAGATTAAGGCTCAGATTACCCACAACACCCAGCAAGAGAACTTCGTTGTCTCCTTTGATTGGGAAAACAACCCCACTAAGGCTACTGGGATGGCCTGTCACTGACACTACACTCTCCTTGGTTTGGGGAGAGGTAAAGTAGCAATTCAACTTGACAGCATGACAATGTGACAACTGGCATAATGCCAAAGCTTCCTTTCATGCTGCAATGCCCCTTTCCCCCAGCCAGCTGCTGTGTCTCGCAGGGATACTAATCCCTGTGGTGCACACATCATCTTCAGAACTGTCCTTAGTAAGCACAGTGTTTCTTTCTTTAACTGCCACATAAATCTTCTGGTGATGGTGCCGCTGATGGGAAAACAAATTTCCTCTTCCTGCATTTCCTACATGTTAAACAGAAGTGTGGTCACTAAAGATGGCGGGATGCCACTTTTAGTACCAGATGATACTGAAAGTGAATCAACCTTATTCCTTCAAAATCTTATATTCTTACATTTATTTATTTATTTATTCATTACTTTCCAAAAAATAGCAACCAGAGCTAAGTAAAGATGCAATAATTTCCAAAACAGTCCCATATTTCTATATCAACCAGACCTAAAGATAACTTTAGCCTCCAAAATCTCCAATTGTAAGACTTAATACAACTAAGAGCAAATACAACCAAAAATAAATAAGATAGTTATATAGCAAACACATCTACACACAATCTTATTCATCTGCAAATGTATCCTATAGTTCTGTGTATATATGCTGTATATAGATGGTAAATATAAATAAAGAGAGGAAGACAGAAATAGTCTATATTATATTTTTGCATTTCAGAGAGACACCATTGGGGAAAAAATTCAGTAGGGACCAGAAGCACAGAGGCAGTGGAAATACTCCATTTCCCCCTGAAGCCATTAAGAAAGTTTTCTGATCGGAGAGCTTTGGTATTTCATAAACTGCAAAACACAAAATCTGGAGATCAAGAGAGAGGGAGAGGGAGAGACAGAGAGAGGGAGACACAGAGAGAGGGAGACACAGAGAGAGGGAGCGACAGAGAGAAGGGGAGAGAGGGAGAGAGAGAGGGAGAGACAGAGAGAGGGAGACACAGAGAGAGAGGGAGCGACAGAGAGAAGGGGAGAGAGGGAGAGAGAGAGGGAGTATTTATTACAGTGAGTTAGCACCCAGTGTACCAGCCCTGATTGAATGACCACAACTGAGGTGTTAAACTCAAGGGACAGAAATGAACTGAAATGAAATGAGAGAGAGGGAGGGAGGGTGAGACAGGGGTGAAGACTGACCTCAATTATAGTATGCAGATGCATTGGACCTCACTGAGCCAATACAGTGAAAGGTGGCCAGTCAAGTGTCCTCCATCAGGGGCTTCATTCCACCAGTGTAATCACAGAGGCAGCAACACCGGTGAGCACATCTCACTCTGATCCTGTCCCCAGACACAGCCTTGAGGCCCAACACAGCGGCTACAAGCTCGAAGTGGGAGGGAGCTCTGAATCTCAATGGTGAACATGATTCCTTAATTATTATTAAAAGAGCTTGCTGGCACAGTTAATATACTGAGAAAAAAATCAGTCGGTAAAACAACACACATGCAGGGGCTTGTGCTTAAAAGCCATATTTCAGAGCCTGACCATTTGGATGTCCAGGCTCCACCCACATTTTCAGAGCAGCTGTCAGACAGTTATCATGTTCTCTAACAATGATGTTCTCTAAATTACTTATGTGGCGAACGGTGGAAGAAGGTGACACCCAGGCAGGCTGGTCCATTTTCTCCATCTTTATTTCTCACAGACACACAGCAGCACACAGCACTTCTCTCTCTCTAACTCTCCAAATCTACAACCACTCTTTCTCTTTTCCAACTCCTCAACCACTCTCTTTTCTCTCTTGTGCTAAGCGCCGCCCCTCCCCTTATATACACCCAACAAAACCCGCCAGTAACCATGGTGATGAGCAGCTGTTGCCCATCACCCCCCCACACATCACATATCACACGTCTGCCCAAAACCCCCTTAACCCCAGT
Source organism: Clupeocharax schoutedeni (assembly GCA_037974565.1). Taxonomy (NCBI): domain Eukaryota; kingdom Metazoa; phylum Chordata; class Actinopteri; order Characiformes; family Alestidae; genus Clupeocharax; species Clupeocharax schoutedeni. Next base: position 13,075 of record JBBPDH010191097.1, on the reverse strand, counting down.
TATCCCCTTAAAGGACCATCTCGCTACACTTATTTAAATGCAAACTTAGTGGAAACTTAGTGCAAACCTGTGAGCCATTAATCAAGGAATGTGAACAAGAAATAATGATCTGATTCAGTAACCATGGTTTTGAGTTGGGTGATAAATGGAATGGTGGTGGGTAGGATGCTTGCTCCTGGATCAAGAGGTCATGAGTTTAAATCCTACCTTCAGAAAACCACTACTGGGTTCCTGAGTAACCCCAAGTAGCTCCAGGGTGACTGCTCCCTATAGTTCCCAAGACTGCTAGGCACCTCTGAGATACCCTGAGGTCCCCACACACTACTCCCCGGGCGCTGTGTTCATAGCTGCCCACTGCTTCACTTGGTGAATGGGTTAAATGCAGAGGACGTATTCCATGCTGTTCACACTGTGTGCTGTGGTGTGTTCACGTATGAGCGTATTGTCACTTTCACTTTAGTTAGGGAAAGGATGTCGCTTTGGATAAAAGCATCTGCTAAAAGCTGTAAATCTAAATGTAAAAGTGCCACCAAATGGACAGACTTTGTAGCTGGTCGACTCCCAGGACTGCCAGTGGCTCCAATATGCTTGTTACACTGTGTGCTGTACGCTGCTGGTTTCATATATGACAAATGGACACTTTAAACTTGTAACTTTTAATTAAACTGTAATTTTACCATATTTTACAACAGTATTTATTTGGTATAGTATTTTATTGTATGCTTAATGGCTGCATCATGTTTTACACAAAAATAGGAATGGGATCCAAGCATGTGGCCACAAAGTAAAGCATTGGATCAAGATCATAGTGTGTCATGGTCTGGCTTTAAGGTCCCTATTCCACTACTCCAGTAGATCAGGCATTATTTAGATTAAGAAAAGGATGTCACCAGCAGGGTTCCATCGGAAAAATGAATGAATATGATGCAAGATCAGGCTGCGGGCATCAGGCATTTGTGAATACCCATATCATTTCTAGAGCTCACAGTAAGTAATACTGACTTCTGAAGTGAATCCACTGTCCCTTTAGAGGAGATCATTACAGAAGCAGGCCTGAGCTCTATTAAGATTGGAGCCTGTATGATTAAATATAATGGGCCATTGATCCACAGACAACAAAGTGGTTTGTGTGTGCATATGTATGGGCCAAGAAAAAGTGGGGCCAAACAATCCATTGTCACCGTTTGTTAAAGAGCAATAGTAAGTGTTTGTGCGTGTGTGTGTGTGCCCGTGTGTGTGTGTGTCTGGGGAGGGGGCTCCAAAGCAGAATTGAACAACAAAGTTTGGGAGGTTGATGTAACTGGCACATGGATTTAGAGGGCAATTTCTGATCCTCGCAGAAATTAGGGCCAGCAAAAGCCTAGCATGGATGTACCTATTCAGAGAACCACCTTCTCTAAGCATCAAACACTTCTCTGCCGTCATACCCTCAATTACCGCTTCCTCCCTTCCAGAGAGCCGCAGAATCCGCCCCTGCCACTCTGGGGAAAGGTCTGGAGCTTCAATTTGCATGCGCAAACAACTTGTTGTGATGTTCTATTAAAATGGTGCGATGTAATTCAAAACGCTTCTTGGTGCGTATGCAGCTCCCACCTCCATCAGCCCTCTGGGGTCTCATTACTGGAGTAATATAGCTGTCACTCAAGCGCTCTCTCTCTCTCTCTACGCCCTGTTGGTCTGCCTCCTGACCCTCCAAAACATGAGCAGAACACCTACAAGCCAGAGAGCCAGACAGAATGGGGGGTTGGGAGGAGAGAGACAGAGAGGGAGAGAGCAAGATAAAGTTAGGTTGAGAGAGAGAAAGAGAGAGAGAGAGAGAGAGAGAGAGAGAGAGAGAGAGAAAGTGGGAAAAGAGGAGGGCTAATTTTAGAATCAATCTGCTCTTAATGATAGATTAAAGTGTAACCGGGGAAGGCAGGAGTTGAGGCAATGTCAGGGCCAGCTGTGTTAAGCTTCACAAACCTATCTGGACACGCTACCATTTTCACATGGCACCATCTGGACACGGCTGCACTTCAGAGCAAATGCAGGCTGATCATGCTGTAAGCATCTACTAAATTAAGTCATGAAATCGAGGCAGGACGCTTTGACGCAAATGAGGTTCTACGCAGGGCTTAGCAGTTACTAAACGCCGGGGTATTGGCTGATTTCCCAAAACCTTTTTCAGTCCAGTAGGTTCCCTTATAAGTTATGTAAGGTGGTTGAGCAGAAATGTTATTTTTTACTATTTTATACACATTTAGTTGCAAAATAAAAGAAGACTATATTCCATTTTTTTAATTTAAATTTAACAAAGAAAACATGCCCAAGTAATTCTGCTTAAACCTTTTTTTATTTCCCCATAAAGTGCAAATTTTACGTCAGCGTAAATGGATTTCTATTTTGTGTTGATTGTGGCATAATTAGTTTCTATTGACTGCTTTGGAATGATTGGTTAAACTTGGCTGGTTATTAATCTGTCACGATTCGGCAAGATTGGTTGCTAACTCATTACAATTGAGTGACTATAATGTGATTATAATACGACTAAGCTTATAACTGCATGATTATGGCCACTTTTGAATAATTGTATATGGTTAATTATTTTATATAAAAGGTTTATTCAATTCACTATAAAAGTGTCATTATTGGTATTGACTGACAAGCTCTTATAACTGTTATGATGAATATGATATATGATATAATAATTCATTTTGATTGTGTGTATATGAATGCGTCATAACTGTTTATAACATTATTGTGAATGTCTTAAAACTGATAACTGATTTTTGCCGCTACACATCACCATTGCAGTCCTTTTTATTATCAAAGACTTTGCTTAGGGAATGTCAGTCTTTACTTGTCAGTATATTTCACCCGCATAACTCATATCTTGCTCTGGAGTAAATGAGGACCCATGATCTTACTTAGGTGTCCCCGAAAAGTTATGCTGACTTTCCTTAACCCCTCTTGCGGAGCTCCTGAGGTGAAAGACGTGACACCGGTTCAGTAGGACCCCCAGGTGGTTCTCTAGATGCTAGTTTGTAATAGAGTTGTGGTAACCCGGGACATTTTGTCACCTGAAACAACCAAGAGAATTACAAAGGAGTTGGGTTGAATTGGTAACTTTTCAATGAGTGACAATAGGCAATGTCCTACGCTTTGTTCAGTTTGACACCAGTGGACATTTATTTCTTGTTCACACACAAGCAGCCCATTCTTGAGCAAGTGTGCTAGGTCCCACCAGATCATGCTTGTAACATTGATCTTCTGAGGTAGCAAAGAGAACCAAGGCTCCGCAGCAGTACAAAGCAAAGATAACAAGGGCATGTCTTAGTGCTCAGCCTGACAAACCGGAAGGCTGAGCTGTTTGAATGACAAGGGTGAGGAATAACATGATTAAAGCTTATATTTGAGATCGCTTATTTCCCCATTAGTATGATTAATGTGGCCAGCTTTTGTCTCAGGCAGGGAGGTGGCGTGAAAAATGACGCAATTAGTCCTTTTTGAATAGGCAAGGAAAAACGAGGCTCAAGACAGAACAGCAGAGATTTTGGGGAGGTGGAGTGTTGATGCTCCTGCTCACTTCCTTACATTTCCTTTTGTTTTTTGAATACCTCATCCTTACATAAATGGCACACTTGAATTTCGAAAACAAATATGTGCAATGCCACATTCCTAATATGGCAATGACGCAAGAACCTGAGGCACTACTCAATTTTCCACAGCATGCAACACATTGTTAGCCTTTTAAGCAGCTACACCTACCTTGTATCTACCCTCAGGGGCACCAGGGATGTTTCAGAAAGGGGCAGGGTTTGAGGTAGCCAACTTAGAACAGGAGCTTGTACACAGTCTACATTTGTAAAGACTAATGGATGGAATGAGGACATCCTGACTATTCTATGAACCAATTATTAATTATTGATGAAACACAAAGATACAGTGCTGCTCTCCAGGAACTCCAAGACTGGCCAAACAGTTGTTGTCACCCCACATTACCCAGCCAGGCCAGGGAAACAAACTAGAGTTTTAAATAAAACACTTGGGAGTCTTAACAATGAATAAGCTACAAGTAAGCACTTAAACATGAGGTATTAATCCACTGCAGCATAGAGACATAATTTGGAAACAGGGCAATAAATTGGTCATTAAAATTACAGTTTGTGGACTAATAAGTTAAATCTTAATTACCTATAACCATACAGTTGCTGTTAAATTCTTCAAATATCTATAAGGAGTCATGGAATATGAATGGGTGATAACTAACCGAGACTGGCAGTAATTGCTAATAACCTTCATGGTCCTATAGAGGCCTTTAGAGGGACAGGTGCCCAAAAGAAAGTGTTATAAATACTAAATATGGTTGATTACACACAAGGCAACCTTGAAATGCATAATGTCAAGTACAAAAAACTATATGGAAAAAGACCTCAATGTCCATGTCCAGTACCAAACATGCAGTTAAATGGGTCCAAATTGGGTTAGGAGGGTTTGCATTACAAATAAACTGACAAACAACCTCTACATTCATCTGGAAAGGAAAAAAATGCCTTGTTTAAGGCACATGTGAGCCCCAGTGAGACAAGACACAGGGTGGACTGCTGCTAACATTGGGGAACAACTGAGGAAAACTCCTTTCTACTTCCTGAGCAAGATACCCTCCCCACACACTGCTCCCCGGGCGCTGTGTTCCTGGCTGCCCGCTGCTTCACTTGGTGAATGAGTTAAATGCAGAGGAAGAATTTCATGCTGTTCACACTGTGTGCTGTGGTGTGTTCATGTATGACAAAATGGTCACTTTCACTTTCAAAAGTCAAATTATGTAATTTCATGTTCACTCATAGCCTAATATATTGTAATAACGCATCGGGTGTAGTGACAATCACTCACCAGTATTTAATAACTGTAATAACTATATTGGCAGCACAGCATTCTCATTTCCACAATGTGTAGCAGTCATGACCATGACAAAGAATTTGGTCTACCTGGATCTACGCAAGATCAGCCTTGTGGGTAAATCTTGTCCTAAGGGGATCAGCCCCCTTCACAAACCTTTTTATAGTATTAATAGGACCTGCAGGGTTTCTAACTTTTACAAATCTATCTGAACCTCATCAAAATCCACTGGTAGAAGTCTGTATGCTGGCGCACGGTGTTGGAAAATCTATACGTCTAAAAACCCTGATCATCAATCCATTGCAAAATTGCCCAAAGTATCATGCTTTTAAAAAATGACATCAGCCACTTATCACCTGAGGTCATTTTAAATGACCAGTTGTCGCTAGATGCCATTTGACCTTCAAATGGCAATCGCCACATTCCTTGGCTTAGCAATGGTAAGTCTCTTGTCCTGATGGAAGAGCAACAGTATAGATAGATAGATGGATAGATGGATAGATACCACATTTATTATAAAAATTAAACATTTTAAGGTACATTTAAGGTGTGCAAATAAATGCATGTGAAACATTGTTGGATTTGTCAACAAACAAAAAACCTATCCCTATCCCGTTAAAATATGGCCATGATCTGTAATTAAGTGAAAGTGATCATTGGGTCATACGTGAACACACCACTGCACACAGTGTGAACAGCACGAACTTCAACCTCTGTATTTAACCCATTCACCAAGTGAAGCAGGGGGCAGCCATGAACACGGTGCCCGGGGAGCAGTGTGTGGGGACGGTACCTTGCTCAGGGTACCTCAGCGGTGCCGAGCAGCCTAGGAATCGAACCTGGACTTTCTGATCGCAGGGCGAATGCCCTAACCACTAGGCCACCAGCTGCCTATAAAGATCCACATTATGGACCTGCATATTAAATTGCACCTGTAATATGGAAAATAGCTGGGTTTATATGGAGCCTAATATTCAGATTACAGTTGGTATACGGCTCAAACCAAATGAGTATTGAAGTATCTAATATAAACACCTTAGTTGGAATAATAAAAAGCCCAAACTGACTGAAATTTAATAAAACCTTTTTTTAGAAAAAGTACACCATGTAAAGCAAATAACCTGCTGGCTCAGATCTCTCTGCACATGCCCTCCATCTTCTAAGCTCACCCGGACCTGGTACATCAGTATACACACTGAATAACTGTATTCTGAATATGTGCAGAGCCATAGAGAGGTGGACTTTCTTTTCAATTACATTACACAAAAACTAGACACACCATTCTAACCTGAAATGTCACACATTGCTATTCTTGTGGGTGGGTTCGGAGAAAAAACCTCAAGCTCCAGGTAATGGTCAGCACCGAACAGTGAAGATTAAGAGCTTCTGGCCATTCCATGAAGCTGACACTGATAACACAGGTCAACAGGTCAAAACCATTAGAGATCAGTTTATGTGGGTTTTGTAGTGTTTTTCATGCTGATTTTAAATCTGTGTTTAATTTTTCCCACATAGTTTTGTGATGAAAAGTTAAATACTGCATGATAGTTGGTATAATGATCATTTAATAATCATATGCTGAGTGTTTCTGAAGAAACAGTGGTGTCTGACTGGCACTGATCATTATATCTGTGCCACAGTGTGGCCTGTCTGACTTCACACTGAAAATATTGAAACAGTTACTTGATTGATGCCTGCGGTTTAATAAAAAACGCTTGCAAGTTATTTCTCCTAATTCAAAAAGTCGATGTGACTGAAAAAAAACTGAAGCAGATCTGAAATCAGCCTGAAAAACTGGTTTTGCTGTGGTTTCTAATGACAATTTTTTGTTGTTGACCTGTGTAATTATTGCAATATGAACCTACCAGGCAGGTGGTATGTCTCAGGAGCAGCGGCAGTAAATTCCAACTAGCACCCTACATACCACTTTTTGTAAGCATTTACTGCATTTGGATCCAAACACTAATAACGAAGCCTACAGGAACTCTTGGTTATGAGTAGTGTCTCTTATGAGCAAGGCTGGAGTCTTTGCATCAAAGGCATCATCACCATTTCCTTAAGGCTCACAAGCGGCATAATGGCCATGTTGCCCGGCCTCATTTTACAGGAGCAGCTGAATTAGAAGCTATCTTCCTCTCTTGAGAGTGGGTATTAAATCCATTTGCCCATTTTCCTGCCATTGAATATTTCCTATCTCTTGGTTGGTTTTAACCATCAGAACGTCTCTGCTTTGTTCTTCCTAACAGCGGCTGCTAGCTGTGTCCCCCCACTCTAAAAGAATGACATGTTTTAACAGAAGTGAAAAGACCACTGCTTCTGTGGCGGCTCCATTTTAATCACAGATTCTAGGGAGAGAAAAAAAACAGAAAAACATCCTATATGGCATTTTGTTATGCCCAGAAATAACGTTATATTGTTTTATAGAGAAGAGATCACACCTGCTTTGACAAATATTGCAAGTCAGCCATGGACTGTTTTTTTTTCCATCAATTCTCATCCCACATATCCTCTTTTCAGAATAGTTATGGCTAAAGCCATGGAGTAAAAAAGAAACTATGCTGTTAACTTGTTCTCATGCCAAGCAGTGAGAAAATACAGGGAGTGGGAAAAATCCCAGGGTAATGATCTCTTGCTGATTCTACACTGGAGTTAATTTGCTTGGAACTGGTCGGGTTACTGGAGTAGAAAAGTGCAGCACATCTCAATTGGCCCCCTGCACCAAGCCCACAACGACCATGTATAGCAAGTTCAGGGAGGGGGGGTAGTGAGAAGAAGGCATTCAGTATGATCTCCACCAAAAGCTCACTTTCTGACCCCAGCTCTGGGATTTATTAGACCTATTATTTTTAGCCCAATCCAGGGCTGTTATCCTTCTTCCAGTTGTCAGGCAAAAGACTTTAATTGTGCTGAAACTGGTATGATTGCTTGTTTGCAGTGACTCTTCCACGCCAATCTAACAGAGCTTGCTCTTGTCTGACTGGTTGCGTTAAGCGAGGCATAAGCACCTCTGGAGGATCGACTCCAAAAGACGCAGAGCCATGTTTCTCACAGCAGTAGAATGTGACAAAGTGGGCTTTTAAAAACAACGATGACTGAACACCCTAACTCACGTACACTCTTTAAAATGAAAGGGCTGCAAGGGTTCTTTCAAGTGATCCAACAGATCTTTAGATCCCACAGATCTTTTAGATCTTTAACCCTTTCCAGTCAGCCCATTCGAAACAATTATTTTGAAGACTTCAATGGTTATATCTCAGCCATCTGATCACTGCTGTTAAATCTGAAACCTGCTGTGTGAAGCTGACAGCCTAAGCTACAGTGGATAAAATTTTAATGAAATATTGTGGGAAAAACCTGCTTAATCTCCTCGCTGTGCACCAAGGAATCAAAATCCTCATACTTTTACGGTCTATGACCTGTGGTAAGACAATTCTAAAACATTTTCATATGGATTAGTTCTTATAAATGATGTATTTTAGATGATAACTTACATACTAGACTGATGTGTTTCCAGTCGCACAGTTCATTTTGAATTGTGCACATTGAACTAAATATGATTTTATCAGAGCTGATCAAATAGCACAGATAATCCTGAGGCTCAATACAATATGCTTCACACGCTAGCAGAAGCGCAAAGCCAGATCAAACTTCAGTTTGGCCATTTATAATTTCTTTTTCCACTGTCTTGGTTCATTCATACCATTTTTGAACAACGTTTGCCTAATATTTCTGTCAGGTTTGCGTACATCCTTTTTCCTGGAACTGAATATAGAGTGAAATATAGAGTAATAAAATTTAGAGTAATATATGAAAGTGATCATACTTTCATATATTATTCATATATTTCATATCATAGTGAACACACCACAGCACACAGTGTGAACAGCACGAAATTCTTCCTCTGCATTTAACCCATTCACCAAGTGAAGCAGAGGGTAGCCATGAACACAGCGCCTGGGGAGCAGTGTGTGGGGACGGTACCTTGCTCAGGGTACCTCAGTGGTGCCTAGCGGTCTTGGGAAACAAGCCTGGACTTTCTGATCGCAGGGCGAATGCCCTAACCACTAGGCTACCAGCTGCCCACATCTAATGTATTAAATAATTAACATTACATGCACAGAGTACATTTCTTTGTATCTATTATTTTGAGGTGTTGGAGAGCCAGTACAGCCAGCTGGAATTCCTAATAGGAGGAGGAAAGAGCTCCTTATGGAAGAGCCCAGCAGGCCTGTTTTTTGACAAATATCTTAGTCACTTTTAGATACAAGTATTATTATATGAACTTAAATAATGTGTGCATAAACAGTGTGCATCAGTGATTTCTTTTTCTCTGTGACTCCGTCAAAACAACAATTTATGTAAAATTTATACAACATTGATGATTAAAATCAATGTGTTTTTGGTCATTCCTAAACATAATTTTTGAACGGTACATGAGGCATTCATTTAGATTTTTTTTCCCTAAGTAGTTTACAAAATGATGCATATTTCAGAAATTTCAGAAATTTAGATTTTGATTGAAATTTGATGTTAATTTCTTGTGTCATTTGTATTAAAAAATGGAAAAACTCTGCGCAGAACGGAAATGGTTAAAGTGGTTTTCGACTGAATGTCTGCTCCATCTGCTGTATGCAAGAGGAGTCATTCCAATCAATAGGTTTTCTGACATTTACAGGAAAAAATTCTAAATAATTGTCCATGGCATTCAACTGTACACAAAGATGCCAATGAAGATCAAGTTGAGACTGGAGACAGATTCCCTGACTAGACTCCCTCCTGTTTATTTCCCATCCAGTCAAATCAGTGGTCTCTGCACCTTTGGGTGGTTAGTTTAACCATAATTTCCCTGGTGCTTCTAGTTTTGTCTCTTGCATAAGTAGCTTTTTGGTTGCTGCATTTCAAAAGTATTGTGGCGACCTCAGCCTGTGAAGGGTTAACTGTGGGTTCACTGGGGGTCCATGCTCGGGCCAGGGGCGCGTGATGTGCAACCAGTTGAGGAATTCTCTGCCTGTGTGTGTCGCCTTCCTCCACCGTTCGCCACAGTATAAACTTGTATATATATCTTACAGCTTATATGCTTCTCCAAAACTGATTAAAGACAACAAAGCCTGTCTCCAGGACCACTTCATAAGTTCTACTCCTTCCTTCCTTTATAAAGTGGGCAGTGAGACAGAAATTGCACCTCAAGAAGTCATGATGCCTTGTGCATTAGTACAGACACCTCATGAAGTCTCATGTCCGCTCCTTGTGCAGACCAGACTTGATGGAGGGAAGGATGTGGGGATAAAGAGGATGAGTGCGCCTTTATCAGAGAAGCAAGGGCTGGATGAGTGAGCCGGCTCTTAGAGGAGCCACAGCAGCTTAGAGCTGTGACCAAGTGTTGGATCAGAGGCTCAGCTGGCGGCACATCAGGGGGTCCTCTCTATGCTCCGCTACTTATGGAGGACAGCCATTTACAAAACAGTGTGTTTGTGTGTGTGTGTGTGTGTGTGAGAGAGAGAGAAAAAGAGAGAGAGAGCAGAATATAAGCTAGATATACATCAGCCCATCTTTCCTTCTCTCATTTCCATCAGTGAGTTCTCCTCTCATACGCTGTACTGATACGCCTCAATACCAACCCCATGTCTGAGTACTAACAACAGAGCTGACACAATCCCGTCTCTCCTTCTAAATCCGCAATTGTAAACAGCAACAAAGCCACCTGGCAGCCGTTGTAGCTGTACTATTGATGATATGTATCAGAGGTATTGGGAAAACTCTATTACCAATATAAAGCCTCTTCATTTTTTTTTTCTGTAGTGAACGAGGCATTAGCCCTTCAGTGAAGCTAATCTCGCTGCTAAATGTGAATTAATGGAACGGGCTGTGAAAATAAAGCTATCTGCGTGAAATCGACGCTGATGAAATTGCATAAGCCAGCCAAGTGTTTCTGTCTCCTCTCCAACTGCGAGTTGCTATGACAAACGAACAGACCGCACACTAGAACAGGCCTTTGGGGGGGAAAGGTGTGTACTAGAGCTCTGGCATCACCATTTCTTATGACAAAATTAGATTCTTTTCTCCGATGAGCTAACACCACAGTTGGTAAAGGGGATTTTGAGAATCATGCAGGGAGGCTTTTATATGGTAATGCTGGATGCCAAAAACAAACACAGAACAAAAGTTCATAAAATCCAGCATAAATCAGTTGAACTGTATTGGAAAACACTTATTGTAGTCAATTTGATCCCTGTCGCATCTGTCCGCAAATCCAAGACAGCATAATTCACCCCTTTCCCCTGATCACTCAGTATCAGTAGCTAACACACACCTCCATTTGCTTCCATGTCAGAATTGGCAGTTAGGGTTCTCCACCAAGTGTGAGCTGTCCAATGATGCATTAGAGTTAACATTCACTCTCCCAGCTTGTGAAGGAGCATAGTGAACCAAACTCTGTGGTCATTGTCCCTGACCAAAGTGGAGGTAAATCGAAGGTATTAAAACATCAGTCATAGAACCAGGAGTAAAGGGTTAAGAGTACTTAAGGTCTCAATGGTCCCTGTGCTGCTCTGAGCAAACAAGCAGGGGCTCCAGTAACAGGAGGACAGTGGATACTCATAAGAAAAACGATTCTTAGCATATGCTAGAACAAAAGTCATGTCCATCATGCTTTTACCCTTTTTCTCATGCTGTCATCCAGTTTACCACCTTCAGTGATGAGCTCATTCCCACCACCCAAGTTGAAAATTGCAGTCCTAATCCCTGCGACAGAAGTAGGATCTTGTGTGTGTGTGTGTGTGTGTGTG
>JBBPDH010191055.1:0-16720 GCA_037974565.1 Clupeocharax schoutedeni | reverse complement strand
TCTTTGCGGTATCCGGGCCAGAGGGACATGGATTGTGTGGGCCGGATCCGGCCCAACAGAATGTTGCTAACTGGGAGGCCACATGACAAGGCCTGCTGTTTTGGAGATGCTCTGACTCAGTTGCCTCGTCACCACAATGTGGCCCTTATCAAAGGTGCTAAGACATTTACTTGCCAATTTTTCCTGCTTCCAGCACATCAACAGGAACTGGTCTGCTTGTAGTGAGATAATCATGTTATTCACTTCACTTGTCAGTGGTTTTAATGTTATTGTTTATCAGTGTATATACTGTTTGTACAGACTATTTTGTGAAGCAAATTCCATGGTTAGAGTTAGATTAATTAAGGTTGGGGTCAGAAACACTGAATTTAATAGCTCAATCCGTGGAAGCCAGATATCTACGAACAATCTTTGATTATTAATTGTAATTAACAGAGCCTGTCCACTCCTTGGATGTTTCTAAGCCTTTGATTTGGTATGTCACTCACAGGACACCAGAGGCAGATTAATAATGGATCATTATGCTAATATTAAGCTGACTTATGCTTAATATTATGTCCAGAAAGATTTATTTGAAGGATTTTTCAGGCAGAAAATAATCGCACATTATGCTCTTGTACAGCCAAACAACTGGGCAATGTAATATAAGGTCTTACCTTTGCTGCTCCTCGCTTTGATCTGAGCCTGGAATAGTAAGAACCTCATCATGGCCATGGAACAAACGCATCACGTGCCCACCGAGGAGATATCCTATAGGGCAAATGAGGAGACTATCATTCAGAGCAGGATTTTTGGGTAATCCATATATCTATCCAGTATTTGTGAGGGAACAATCCACATTACATTAGTTTTCTCTTTGGATGACTTTGTTTTCAGCAGGAGATGTCTGACTGCCTTATGTTTATAAAAGCAAAAACATTAGAAAACTCACCTTCCGCTATGTTGCTGCCTGAACACGTGGGGTGGACGTTCCACAACGTTTGCATGAAGGATGCGTCCACCTGGATGTGCCCATTGGAGATGGACAGGTGCTGTGAAAGAATGAATGTGGCACATTGGTCAACATGGTGACATATCAAGGCAAACTCTTGACTGGGAGTGTTGAAATTAATCACAATCAATGCATCACGATGCAGACGTGGATGATTCTGCAAGGCGCAGCGGCAGAACATTACTGATTATATCATAATGACATTGCTTGATTCTCTGACCATGGCTTCAAAAATCTAGTAAAAAAGTGGTCCAGGTAGTGATTGTGGCTACCTGATCTGAGTACAGCGCTCTCAACTCACTGGTGTTACTCACGTGCGCCAGCCAAAAATGTGTAAAGCATGTCACACAAAAAAGGTTTCCCCCTCAAGGAATAATCTGATGAGGTATATTTCATGTGTAATATAGAAAATTGATGTGATGCATCGTGATATCGAATCCAATCAAATCGCTGACATGATAATCATAATCGACTACACAATCTTCTGACACATTCTATTGAATGTGCTTATTATAGTTCATATCGTCGCAGGAAACTGAAAAAACTATTTCAGGGTTTATACAGAGATTCTTAAGTTTACTAAAGTGAATTTACTACCTTTTTACTACCTTCACAATATTATTTACTAACAGCACGACTTCAAGCTTCAACTGTTGCAGCATAAAGTGTAAAGTAAAGTGACAAGTAAAGTCTTGAAATATCTCAAATTAATAACATATTTCCTCACAATTGAACAAGATCATTATAACTTTACTTCAACACTGGACACGAAAACTGGCCAAATAGAGAGAGAGAGAGAGAGAGAGAGAGAGAGAGAGTGAGAGAGGGAGAGAGACAGACAGAACCAGAGAGAGAAAGAGCAAGAAAGAGAGAGAGAGTGACGGACAGACAGACAGGTAGAGAACCAGAGAGAGAGAGAAAGAGAGAGAGTCAGAAAGTGGCTCTGTGGGTGTGTGTGTGTGTTAGGGCAAGCGAATGAGCTACAAAGTACAAAGGAGCTCTACCATAGGAGTAGGATTAATCAAGATGTCACAACAGGCCTTGGTCCAGTTTAAGACAGACTGGACCTTTAGAATGAACAGTTACACCCTGGAATTTGAAACAAATGGTTCAGTTAGGGCCTGGAAAAAAAGAGGAGGAAACTAGCTATTAATAACCTCCTGAGACCCAACCCGTTCATTTATGTCCTTTATAGAGGAGCACCAAATGCAAGATGTTCTGATGCACTAAAGTATGTATTATTCTGAGTACAGTAATCCTGAGTACGTTCCAAGAGCACCCACATATAATGAAAAAACGTGTTGCGTTTTGGTAAAAACATGTCTAAAAACTTTTATAGTGTAAAATATGCCCCCAAAACACTTAAATTTAATTTTAAACTCATTAAATTGAATTTTAAACACACATTCGTTTTGTACAGTTTACACTGAACACAAACAGCGCTAGAACGTAAATACAGAGCGTGAGAGAGGACACAATAACACTCTATTCTTTAAGCAAAACGTCTTTCATTCTCAACTTTTACAGCTTTGAACAGATGTTTGCAACATAGAGAGTACTCCACAGACGAGGCCCAGACATCAGGAGGATGCCGTGAAAAATTATTAGTTTGGTTCTCAGGAAAAAAATCGTGTGAGACTGAATTAATTCAGTGCATTAATTCATTCGTTTCCTGCAATTGCTTAATCCTTATTAGGGTTGCGGGTACCCAGAGAATATGGTGAGAACCCATCCTGGGTAGGGTGCTAGACCATCGCAGGACGCACACACACCATTCACTCACACACTCACCCCTACAGTCAATTTAGAAACCCCAATGTACCTGACATGCAGTCTTTGGACTGTGGGAGAAAACAGAGACCCCGTAGGAAACCCACGCCACCACAAGGAAACATGCAAACTCCACACACACAAGACCAGGACCGGATTTCAAACCCCAACCCTGGAGGTGTGAGGCAACAGCGCTTCGCACTGCGCCACTGTTGGGCCCCCTCAAAAGACATTTTGAAAGAATTCCTTTAACAAAGCTAAAAGATGACTACCAATAGAATAACCGGTCCACTCTTAGGATCAGGTGTACATGTGTGAGAATATGCAGGACAAAAATGTCATGATGCAGACGAAGTACGTCCATGCAATCTCTGTTCATGTTTCACAGACTATCTTGTTTTAACAGACGTTTCTATCGGAGAACTTTTATTTTCTGTTTTATCTTGAGCTTGCTGATGACTTTTATACTTGCCTTTGGTGCAAGTGTAAGGTGCCTTTTAAACATTGCAGTTAGTTGACAGACCCACACACAAATTCACGCACCTGTGCTTGTCTGTCCACAAAGTAACACATGAGCCCCCAAAACACTATAAGATTATGTACTATACATTTAAAAGCTAACCTATTTTGGTTAACTGAGGTAAATGCAAGTGGATCAATATAAACAGCTTTTTTGTATTTTTGATTATGCATGGCTAATGCTGAGATTATTATTGTGATTTACAAATCCTGCCACAGTAACTACACACTGGAATGGAGCACACACACTTCTGTGTTTCATTACGATACTATGTTGACTAGTGTTGGTTTTGGCGGCCTGTCTTAATTTTAGTTTTATTCTAGTCTTTACGTCAAGCGGTCATTTAAGTTTTTTTTAGTCTTAGTCACGTCCAAACTCTTTCAGTCGACTAAACGTTTGAGCATTTTAGTCTTATTTTTGTCAGAATTATACACAACAATTTTCGTCTAATTTTAGCCGATGAAAACTGATGACATTTTAGTCAAGTTTTAGTGGATGGAAATTGTATTTTTGTCTCTTTTTTAGTAATGTGATTCCATTTAACCCAGTCAATATAGTGTAAGTACCTAGTAGAATAGACCAAAATCTACATTTTCTAGATATTCAAAAGTATTTGTTACCTTATAGACTCAAGAATACCGTACATACAGTCCAGACACGGACGACAAGATTTGAATTTATTTAATTACATTGAATTACATTTATTTTGCCAGAATGCTAGAACCTAGAAGTACACACACATAAATGTAGTCAACAATATTACATGATATATTTTGTTATAGTTATCATCACATGACCAGCATTTACATTGCATCTCGTCTCGTTTTTGTCACATGATAAATGTTCATTGACAAAAGCAACACTATTGTTGACCAATACTGCTTTTAATATCCTAGAATATTTCCTGGTCTTTCATGATTAGGATGCTGCTGCAACAACCGTTATTTTCACAGAACACACTAGGGCTTTAATGTCTTATGCTTTTCAATGTAACATACTTAATGTTACTGCATTCTCCTGTACTCACAAGGTAGCGTTCAGATGACACACTGACAAGTATGAGGTCATCACCAATCCGAACTTTCTCTCCTTCTGATCTCTGCTTAGAGGCGGGGTGGATCGTCCACCAACAGGCCTCACCTGTAAGGGGTCAAAAAGAAATGCACATACAGGAACGATGACGGTGCATCCAATAACACAGGAGGCACCACTCTTTTATATTCAGATAAAAATAATGGCAACACAGAATTCTCTTATGCTGGTTCTAGATGCTAAAACTATACGTCCAAAGGTTTGTAGGCAACTGTTTCCTCAGCACTTCTTCTGAAATCAAGGGTTTCAATATGATTGCATTCAGCCCATATTGAGATCAGGTACTGATGCTGAATGATCACCAATGATACCAAGTGTGAGGCAAGGAGGTGGAGCACTCTCGCAGGTCCACAGGACTGAGAATGTGTCTAGAGTCAAGGAGAAGAGCATTAAGGGAGAAGCCGGGGCACTTTAAAACACAGGTTTTCTAAGAGAGTGGGGAGAGTGGTTAGAGGGAGAAAATAGTGAGAGCTAACCTGTGATTTATTTCAGCCCACAGTGGTGGTGTCAGCCCAAGGAATTCTTAATACATCTCTAGCTGACCGTAGAATTGGGCCTGGTCAACTTAGGCTTATGTGTGGCTTCCCCAGAGTATCCCATTCTATTGGCAATCTTTTCTTCAGAGATTATACAAGTGATGTGTTGGAGTTTGAGTACTTGATTTTGCAATTTAAAGTAACTTAATTCACTAAATAAAGGGGGTACATGCAAAGCTTTGGACAGTGTAGACTAGTGGCATGCTGATCCGATACCGAGTCCTCAGTCCGATACCAATGCTAATAAAAATTAATCATTATATTTAATAATGTTTATTTATTAAATAGAATAAAATGCTGTAAATAGGTGTGTCAGAATACAAGTAACCCAAAGAAGGCCAGCAAGGCTATTTCTTAAATACCTCCCTACTTCCAAAGTCCCAAAATTGACAAATTGTGCACTATACGTGTTATGATTAGTGGCCACTAGGGGCCACTCTTTCTGTTTTATTTTCCCTGTTCTGTTTTGACTTTTATTTTGACATTTGTTTTCTGTAGTCCTTTGTAGTTCTGTCCTTGTGCCACCTGTTGTTTCTGTTCTGTCCAGGTGTTCTGTGTTTCCCCTCATTAGTTAGTGTATTTAAGGTCTGTGTCTGTGTGGTTCTAGTCATGTCATGTTCGCCTCATTTTACCCTGCATGTATCCCGTCCGTTTTCTAGTTCAACTTCTAAAGAGCCCTTGTGCTTATTTTGGTTTTCTTTTGTTTTCTTTAAATAAATATATCTTTGTATGGATCCTCGTTCTCCTGCGTCTTCCATGCCCAGAGATAGCTCTGACAATATGGGTGTACAAACTCAATTTTATAACTTATACAGTGCTCTATGGAGCAAGCAGGGAGAAACTTTTCATGTATTCAGACAAATTTGTTATTAACAGCTAAGTTGAGTAAGACGGAAACAACAGCATCGGATTGGTATCTGTATCGGCATACTCGAGGCCCCAGTAGAAGTATATTATCTGACATGAAAAACCAGTATTGTGCCACCTATAATGTATATTTTATGATTTTACCAGTGTGGATATGCACCTGAATCACCTGGAAGCTGACTGTATTGGGTTGATAGGGGGAAAGACAATGTCTCATTAGGTTTACCTGTTGAGTCCTCTTGAAGTCCCACATCAAAAGATAACTTATCTGTCAGAGACTTGGACGTCTTCAAGCAGGTCAGATACTGGAACAGAAAAAAGATAAAGCCCACCCTGAAGCAGTGAGGTGTCTACTGAATGAAGACA
This sequence comes from Clupeocharax schoutedeni, assembly GCA_037974565.1. NCBI lineage: Eukaryota > Metazoa > Chordata > Actinopteri > Characiformes > Alestidae > Clupeocharax > Clupeocharax schoutedeni. The sequence goes on along the minus strand of JBBPDH010191055.1, from coordinate 10,578 downwards.
CAGACAGAATTTGTACTTTCCTCACCATTCCACTGAAGGAGTGTCGGAGGAGGATGGCATGTCCATACAGCAGTGTTCTGTGTCCACCTCCATGAGCTGCCTGCAAAGACAACAAAGAGCAGCCTGTTAGACCTTAGGGCAATATATTACAGCAGCAGAGACAAATATATTGCTCATTGTTGCATTTTTCTTGCTCTCACATGAATGAATGTTATTATGATGAGGTGTTATTTGTGTTTTCTTGATTCTAATACACCTGATCCACTCTGATGTAATTAAGTGAATCTCTAGAGGCTAAGTGAGACATTGCAGAATAAACCTAATTGATAAAATAAAAATAGCTGCCTGATAAAAACCAAACGCTTAATTGTAACAGAATATGCCTTCTGGAAAAAAATTGTATAAATAAAGTGCTTGCAGTCATAGATTCTATTCTTAAGGGACATCTTTACATAAGATGGTGGAACACTGCTGAGAGGATTTGATTGCTTTCAGCCATTAAAGCATTAATGAGGTGAGGTGCTGATGGAGAATGATTAATTTTGTCCCAATATTGAGCTCCATCATTGCAGAGAATGCAGTTCCACTGCTTCTCAGCCCAGTGATGTTTTATACTGACCTTAGCCTCATGTGTGGCCGCTCCTCAGCTTTTGCTTTTCCATGCAGGTTTTCACACAAATGAAGGCTTATTTTAGAAATAGGTGGACGTTTACGTAACTGAATTCACTCATTTAAATAAGTACATAAACATACAATGCCATTAAAGGATTTGTAAAAATCAAGATGGGTAAGGGCAAAGCAAGCACCTCCATCTTGTTTCTCTCTGTAACCAAAAAGGTACAAAAATGATCCACTAGGCTAATCAACAAAAACTTCCTGACCTGAAGTGGGGGTGTTAGAACAGGGAAAACACTATAGGACAAACAGGATTGGGGACCACTGTGTCAGAACAAGAAATGAGCAGTGCATGAGGTCAACAAGCATAGCACTGAAAGCCAGTTCAGAGGGCGAAGACGCAATGAATATAGCAGATGCTATTTCATCACGCGTGCGTGGTAAGCAAGCAACACATTTCTATGAAGGTTCTCAAACGAAGAATGGGATAAATCGTTATGGTTGATCAGAACATAAATTGGTTGCAAACAAAACACAACCAACTTATTTCTGATTTTTACCTGCATTTGTGCATCAGAGGAAGCAGATTTGATGTCTGTCATTTCAATGCATTTTTCATTCAATGCAAAAAAACATGCAGACCTCTGCAATTGCAGATAATTGTTGCTGAACTGAGAACAGTTCTCTCACAGTATAATGGCCAAAGTTAAGGGCCTGGTAAGAAGAGATATTGGTGACAGACCAGTTGAGTAAATCTGCATTCAGTCCTTTTCCAGCAAGAGTTACTCACCTTTCTATTGAGTCTCTATGGAAGGCATTGAAATAAGAGAGGAAAATGTTACACTGAGCTCTTGTATCATTATCACTAACGTATTAAAGGCGTGAAGTCAAGGGCAATCCATAGTGTCTATGAATTCGAAACATTCTGATGGCAATTTTTGTTACTTATTCATCTTGCACACCACATTAAAATTAAACTGCAAAACAACTCAGTTTAAATACAGTAATCCCCGCTTTTCGCAGGGGTTGCATTCCAAGAGCACCCGCATATATTGAAAAACCGTGTTGTTGTTGTTTTTTTTTTAAATGCCTTTTTTTCACATATCGCGTCTTTTGCGCACGCAAGTCCATTATTTCAAATGTAGACACGCGGCAGCCACGCTCATAATGACATGGTCGCGACGCGCCTAGTGTTTTCCATGCGTTTTTAGGCGCGATATGTGAACGGCCCCTAATAGTGTAAACCCTAAATATGCCCCCAAATATGCTCCCAGAACACTTAAATTTAATTTTGAACTCAGTTAAATGCATTACCCATGAAGAAAATGTAAAGGTAAATAAATAATCATAATCAGAAAACTTTATTGCTTAAAAACCATTAGCATTACCAGTTAGCATTAGCATCGTAGCACTCTGTGCTGGCGCTCAGTTAACTCAGGGACAAGGTAGGGAATATTGGTTTATTTGTGTGTGTGTGTAAGTGAGTGGGTGTATGAGAGAGAGTGAGAGAAACACTGCTAGCATTAATGGTTAGCATTAGCAGCGTACAAAGACTCAAAAAGATACAAAAGAAACATGGAAATGACTCTCTCCATTCTCTCTGTGTTTATACAGGGTACAGCTTACTAATATTAAATAAACTGAGATAACTTGAAAATTTGGTGGGGGGGGGTGTTTAAACACTAAAATAGGAAGACAAGAAACTCTATCTATCTATCTAAAGCTCAATGCAGAACAGGCCAAAAATGACCAGACCCTATAGCATACCAACACCATTTTGTCCTAATATTTACCTATGGATATGAAATTGGCAATCTTCAGTATGGGTGGTTGTATGTGGTAGGGCATGTTGGGGGACTATCCACCCCACGGCTAATCAGAAATCAGAGAAATAGGTTTGGTGAGTGAGGTTTCAGTTTAGTGATGACCTCATATTTATGTGTGTGGCAGAGTGGATAAGACAGACTGATGGAGTTTTAATATACCTCTGTGTTATGGATTTCCTCTGGTGTTCATCACCATTGGTGAACAGAGTAACAGGGTAAAGGGACCTAATAAAGCATTTACATAAATGCTGTAAATAACTCACAGTGAGAGCTAGCTAGGCTAAGGTCTAGCCTTCACAAAGAGGGGCTAGTTGTTAACCTTCCCATGAAGGCAAAGGATGAAAAGTAAATTTTTATGTACAGATTCATGTGAATAACATTTTATGACTAATAATATTTTCTGATATATAAATGTGTATGTATTTATGTTAGGCAGGTCAAATAGTTGAAACGATGCAATAGTGTACTGAATTAATTGATTGCATGAATTTACCATCTTTTTAGTGACTGTGACAACTAGCTACGCTGTTTGTTCAATTAACTTTGTCTATTGTGTATGTTAAAAATACAGATCCTGCCCAAATATGTTGGAAATAATTTAGCAAAAGCCATGTTTTAAGTGCTCCTCTGTCCCTTATTTGGCAATGTAATAACCACCTTGTAAATAATGATGGTGTTGACCTGCACTTGTGTGCATGCCAATAGTTTTAACTGCAAACCAAACTTCTGCTCATCAGAACAAAACTCAGAACTCCAACAAAGCTACAAAGCACAGCATAATGAATTATAACAAAACACAGAGACTGGCAAATCATCAGATTAAAAACAAGGAAAATGGAGCCCTTTAAGAGCCATCACAAATTAAATCACAACTTGGCATCTTATCAGGGTCCACTATGGTAGCGTTTTTCAAACTATGGGCGGAGCCTCGCTTCTCAGCGCTTCTGTTACTGTGCGCCCCTTCCCCGCCCCCTCAACTTTCAGCATTCCAGAATGTTCAGCTCTCCTGCCACAGATGTATATATGGTTATACTTTGTTAAAAATATACAGTGATTCCCCGCTTAACGAACGCCTCACAGAACGAACGTTCCGCATAACTAATGCTACCGCGACTGCGCACGTGACTCACAGAACGAGTGCGTTTCACATTTAAAAAAATAGATGAATACGGCCATACTTGTCTCAAATGAAGTCAAAGCATAGTAAACTCCCTGCAGAACCAATGCACCTCTGGAACGGATTGCCTTCCTTACGTGGGGTACCACTGTATATAGAGAGGAGTGATCTGCCACTTGTGGTCCAGGAGCTCTTGTGGAATTTTTGGAGCTCTGGGGCCATGCTGGGTTGCAGTGAGATGCAGTTAAAACTATCTTGCTTTACCGTTCCACGGATTTGTATGAGACCACTTTTTCTCACTCAACAGACACGAAAACAAAGTACAGAAACAGAAAAACTCAGAAACTCAGTCCTGTCTGCGTGTCTTGCTAGTTTTGATGATCATTTATGCAGGGCCCTGCAGCCAAAAAGCCTGACATGACTGGTCCCCAGAACAAATAAGTTTGATAAATGCTGCACTATGGTGACTACATATGCAGTGTGTGATTTCTTTTGACTGCTAAACACGTTTCATTACGATCGGCCTCAGTCCTTTCAGACTCACGTGCTCACTCCTGACAGCTGGTTGAGTCCTCCAAATAAAAAAGCCTCCAAGATCAATACACAAGCAGCCAAAACAACCCCAAGCTCCCAATTGCTGCCCACACATGACAGGCTGCCATCATGAGGAGCCAATGTGACCTTTCAGGCTTAGTCAGCCCAGTGGTGGTCCACCGGTGCTCCGCCAGTGGGGCTTCCTCTGTGAGAGATGAACCACTAGTGGCATATCTAGTCAAATATCTCTGCCCACAGGGAGCTGCCAGGGGTCATCAGCTTCACAAGATACATTTAAACCTTCTTTACACAGTCAACATGAGACAAACAACAGCAAAGCCTAGAACAGCTGGCCTTCAACTAAACTTTAAAGGTTAAATCTGATACACAGTTTAAAGAAAGCTGTCCTTTGGGGGGAAAAGAGTTTTTAGTCTTTAATGTACTAAATGTATCATCTATTTGGAAGTCTTTTCTTCCTAATATTTGTCAGACACACACGTGTGTTTGTGTGTGCAGATTTAAACACAATATAAGAACACACCTATCAGAAACAGAATCGCATTCATGCAGGTTTTACAATTTATTTTAATAAACTTTTTATTTTACTTCACAGAAGCGCTACCCAGACTGAAGGGGATGAAAACAGTGAAAAAGTCGACTGAACACCTTCATTACTGACCTCTGAAAAAGAGCGGCCTCATTTATGCCCTTGCTTCACATGAGCTGCAGAAAAGCAGCCATTTCATGTCTGTACTCACATCAGCCAAACGTAAAGAATTTTATAAAAACTAAAAGCATACAATATAGTACATCTGTTCTGACCACTCTATTTGTCTTTCAACCACAAAAACAGACCAGTTAGAGATTTAGGCAAAGGGCATACTGGTTGGTTTACTTGTTTCTGGCCTTCAGAGCCGAAGTAATACATAGACAATTTAGGGTGTTAACTGGTGAAATATGCACCTATTATATAACTGCAGACTATTATGTCAACTGCAGCCAACACGCTGCTAAGCAAGCATTCACAAGCCTTGATAGGGTTAGACAGTCATCTATTAGATTATCAGACCAGTTTATGCTTTATCTTCAGAGGATAACAGCTTTGTGTATTTCTGACATACCAAATTGAAAAGACATAATCTAAATAAATCTAAATCTAATAACAAATCTAAATAAAAATCAAGACAAAGTTTGTATGTTCATTTAGATTTAGGTTTGTAGACAAAAAAGAAATGTGGCAGATTTCCATTTCAGCTAAGCTGCAGCTTCAATACACTGTAGGCATGCAAAGGTACTCTGTAAAATACCGGACCATTCGCTACACGCTGCACGGTTCAGTACGCCCTTGTGTACCGCGGTAGTTCGGTTTTGCACTTCCTTTTGAAAATGGTGCTTAATGCTTACCATACTGTTTAGCAGCAAGCGCCAATGAGCAAAAGCCCGCCCACGAGAGTTAATGTCCAATCACTGTTGTGGCTCCACCCACTCGCCCTCCCTCACACTGACGTAACAGGAGCTGAGCCCGCAGCTTGGCACACAGATGCGAAAAAAATTTAAAAACAAACGAACGTGGCCAGAACTAGCTGGACACTGGAGAGGCATGTGTTTGAAGAAGCACCGGATTTTTTACGGGTTCACTGTAGAATACAATGACCAGCGTCACTGTTTGTAAACATTGCTTAACACGTTATATGGCTATATGGCTAAGCATAGTCATGCTGAGATAACAGCTCCTGAACGGAGGACAGACTAAAAAGTATCTGTCTCTATTCATGTGGATGCTGATCCGTTCGTGTGGTGGAGGGCAAATGAGAAAAAGTTCCCTCATGTTGCAAAAGTTGCACAACGTCACCTCTGTGTCCTGGAACTTCTGTTGTAAGAGAATTTTCTCCACTGCTGGACACGTTGTAAGTGCAAGCCACTCTTACCTTGCAGCTGACAGTGTTGACAGGCTAATCTTCTTACAGAAGAATCTTATAACAGCAGAGGAATAAATACCTCATGCCCATAAAGTGCAATAATTGATACTGAACTTTATATTGTGAATGTAGCTGAAGTATGTTTACTCTGACTACAGTGTTGTGCTTAGAACACTTTAATAGGCACTAAACATGTTTTTTTATGTTTTGTAAGTTTGAATTTTAGTAAGTTTGAATTTGTAGTGTTCTATTATTGAGAACAGTGTTGCTGGAATTTGTTCAAAATAAAGATATCATTTTGGGAGAAAAAACATTGTTCTCTTTATGCACAAAACACGTACCGAAACCGAACTGAAACCCAATAACCAAATACCGAGGTATGTACCGTACCGTGTGATACCTGTACCGTTGCATGCCTAATACATTGCATAAGGCAAACAAATTGGGCCCCCACTGGTACAAATGGTATGGCTAGATGTACAGACTATGTGTATACAGAATACCAGTGGTTGTAAATACTGAAGGAATTATATTTAATTGTTTTTTCTTAATGTATCATCCAAGTCCCAGGTAAAACAGCAACACGTTTCCAAACATTTTCAGTGTTTCAGTGAGTTTTATTCTCTTGCATGGATCTTCACTTAAATTTATTATGATGGCTGGCAAGACTCCAGGTTACATTTGTTGTTCTATGTAGTGTTCTAAAGTTTTGTGCATTAATTAGTTTTAATTTACATTGGTTGGTGTTTTTTCAAAGATTTGGCTTCAAAAACTCAATTTACACTAGACTGTCATAGGTAGAATAAGGACAAAAGAATATAATCCACGCGGGCAAACTTGGGCTTATTAGTTAGCCTAATATGGCAAGTTTCACAGTGAGATATTATGTGATCCTCGCAAGACAATGTTGGACAGCTGAATTGGACAGAGTTCAAGACAAAAGAGAAAAATAGATCCCAAGGATCTGCTCAGGCTTTCTTTGAGCAGATTTTCTTTAAGCAAGTGTGTGGTAACAGCCGTGTTCCCTCTAAGACAGTTACATAGCTGCAGTGAAAATATTTTTGTAAACATTAATGTAATCAAATTAAATATGAAACCAAAGCTATTTCCAGGCCATTCATGTTTTATCTAGATTGTTATAGAAAAACAAGGTACTCTGCCACGGTCATAATAATATATCACGCATAAAGGGAGCATTTTTTGCAGGGTAGCATAAATCGATAGACTCTGATGACGATTGGTGCTACAGTAGCAGTTTTTGACATTGCAGCATAAATCATCAGAACATCAGAACCCATGGTCCAGAGCCACGGTCATAATAGTATATCAGGCATGTTCCGAGAAACAGCTAGTTAACATTTGTAAATCTGTTTTCATTTTTTTCTAAGTACACCAGGTTTGAGTCAGCTTAAGTTATTGCTTTCAGCTGCTGATGTACTCAGGATTATGTGTATGTGTTTTGTGATTGGTTTCAGGGTTTTCATGTTCTGTATTTAAGTTCAGCTTGGTTGTTGGTCCACTGTCGCCTTGGCTCTGAACAGAGTAGAATTATCTTCTGTTAGGTTCTTCAGTTCTGATCCTCAAGTCAATGTTTGTTTTTGTTTATTTTTTTTTTTTTTAAAAAGCAAAGAAAAGATGCAGCATGTTGACTATGAGTGGTGCATGTGTGCCTGCCACGCGTGCCTGGAAAAGGGAGAGAGACGTGACACCAGCACTATATTTACTATTGTATTTTCTGCATTTCTGATAATATATTTAAAATAAATTCAATTATTTGACAAAATTAACAAGGGCAAATATTTCTATCTAATTATAAAACCCAGAGTCTAACTGCATAATCCACTGTGCCCACTGTGTTTCAAAAATAAGAAATCTCCACTAGGAACAATGAAAATGCCTCATTTTAGTATATTAGTACAGAAATGGCTAGTATGTAAACCAGTTTAAAAAGCTTATAGTGCACACCTGTAGATGAATGCATTCCAGTACATTTCCTCTACTCACATCGTTATTTTGCCCCGTTTTAGCCAGCATCTCCTGCAGCGCCCGGACTGACAGCGACTGTTCCAGCACAAAATTACAGATGCAGAGGTCTGGAGGTACATACTGAGAGAGAGAGAGAGAGAGAGAGAGAGAGAGAGAGAGAGAAAGAGAGAGAAAAAGAGAGAGATGTCAACAAGAAGATTTCAAAATACATCTAAATTTGGAAAAGGTTTGAACTGAACTGCATTTTCTAAAACTGCTCCACATTGCAACTGCCTGTCAAATCCCCATCAGTCCTCCACATGTTATTACACAATGATATTGAAAGCATAAGTTATTACACAATGATATTGAAAGTGACCATTTTTGACATACGTGAACACACCACAGCACATAGTGTGAACAGCACGGAAGTCTGTCCCTGCATTTATAGATGTGTAGATTTGTTAAAAAACTTCAATTAAAAAAGAAACACACCTTATACACTTAATGATGCCAATCTAGGCACAACAAAAATAATTGTACATGCTTAGGACTTAAATAACCCTGCATTTTTTGCATTTGTGATGTCACGTCCATTATGCATCATGCTGGGTTATTTATGTTAATCTGACGCACCGGAACAGAATGAGCCTCGGCTCCTCAGCGTCTGATTGCCTTGCTGAGTGCCACACCCAAACATAAACAACCCAACACGAGGACAAGGGCACGTGGTGGATGAGGCCTGGGTGTCACATATTTTTCGTGACAATATATAATTTTTCATGCATTTTAGTGTTAAATTGTTAAGAAAAATAAAATCTACTAATTTAAATTCATAAATACTTTTCCATATAAACCATAACATTTAGACATTTTTTGGTTCTGTCTAGAGAACACAAAGAAAGTCTTGGGATAGTTGAATACCCATGTACACAGAGGTGGGAGGTTTGAAAGTAGCCTATCTGAGAAAATTATTTCTCCTTGCTGTTGATTGGCTGCTGTCTTGTGATGCACGTCTGGCAGCTGCAGTCCAGAATTTCCCCCGTGGAGTTATTTCGAGTGTTCTCATGTTTTTCGTTTGGTTCTCCCTGGAATGTAACCCCCACAATTGTCTGGGGTTTGCTGTATATTGGGGTAACATCTGTATTTTACATTCTACCACTCCTGGAGACAGCAGTTGGGGAGTCTCCTCACCGTGGTAGCTTGGAGCGACTGGGCCCTTAAACCAGGGGACCACAGTAGCAGTTTGAGTGCGTCAGGCGCTGGGACACTTTGCACCAAAGTAGCAGAGTTGAATGGGCTGTGAGCTGGAAGATCTTCATGGTGCGAGCAGAATTTGACTGTTCCTTGAAGTAAAGAACCACAATGTGGTTCTTTCCTGCATTTAAAAGATTCACCAAGTAAGGCAGTGGGTAGCCATTGTGGGAGCAGTGGGGGGGGGGGGGCGGTACCTTGCCCAAGGATACCTCAGTAGTGCCACTAGGAGTTCTGGGATTCAAACCCACAACTTTGGGGTAACTCCCTAAGCAGTAGGCCACCAGCCGCTCCCCTGGTGGTTGACAGTCAAAACTGTTACACCTCTTCATGCCTAATGTTACTAGAGAGGTACAAGAAAATCAGAAGCAAATCAATATAAAACATATCAACATAAACAAAAAGTTGGAACAGGTCAATGGGTTGCTCAACTCAGAACCAGACTTTAATTAAGCCACAAGCTAATAGTGGAATCTGACTGACACTTTTCACCAATGAAGCAGAATTTGACTGGGTGGAGGGCCAGGAGACCTTTCATCTGAATAGTGGAGCTTGACTGTGTTGGCCCAGTGATAGATGAGGTAAAACAAACGTTGAATAGGCTGAGTTGGCTGACTATGTCATAGTGTGCTTGTGCAAATGTTTTGTTGAGACACACACACTGATACACATGACTGTAACATTGTCACTTCCACAGTGTTATTGGTCACATTGAAAAAAGGAGGAAGTAGCACAATGGTTTCTGTTCACTCCTGTTTGACTCGTCTCCAAAACAACAGTGAGTGCTGGGGGCTCACAATGTGAAAAAAAAAAATCACAAGGTCAATACAATGTAATTTACATTCAGTAATTACAAGCAGCTGTAGCCTTGAATACAAACTCTAAAGTACACTGAAGCTGCCACCTGAACTACTCACACACACACACACTCTCGTATATCTACATACACTCAGATTCTATATTTCTGTACACACACGCACGCACGCACGCACACACACACACACACACACACACACACACACACAGTTTATGCAGTCCTCAAATGTCTATCACATTGCTGGACTAACTCCAAGGCTGTTAGGTGTCATTCATCACTGCCTAAGAAAAAAAGCCCTGATAGAAGACTCAGACAACTTGCTTGTTCAAATAATTGCACTTGCAATATTTATGATAGTGTGTAGCAGGCCAATGCCAAGAGACACTTTAGAACTATTACATTTAAAAACAGACACTATTCAGTGTAACTGTGGCTTTTGATTAGGGATGTCCCGATACCACTTTTTTATGTCCGATACCGATACCGATATTGTAAATTTGGATATCTGCCGATCCGATACAAATCCGATAC
>JBBPDH010191001.1:0-16729 GCA_037974565.1 Clupeocharax schoutedeni | reverse complement strand
GTCCTTCTGAAAGGTTCTCCTCTCTCCACAGAGGACCTCTGGAGCTCAGACAGAGTGACCATCGGGTTCTTGGTCACTTTCCTGACTAAGGTCCTTCTCCCCCGATCACTCAGTTTAGATGACCGGCCACCTCTAGGAAGAGTCCTGGTGGTTTCGAACTTCTTCCACTTACAGATGATGGAGGGCACTAAGCTCATTGGGACCTTCAAAGCAGCAGAAATTTTTCTGTAACCTTCACCAGATTTGTGTCTTGAGACAGTCCTGTCTCTGAGGTCTACAGACAATTTCTTTGATTTTTAATACATTTACAAATATTGGTAGCCTGTGGTGAGTGCTTTTTACTTTGCTTGGTGGTGGCATCTGATAAAATGGATTGAGTTAATAAAAACATAATAATTAATACATTGCTATTAATTGCATAATTACACAAGTGAAAGAGCATGCTCTTAATATTTTTTATATTGTACAAAGTACAATTATTGTTTCTGAAACATTAGCAAAATGACTCATTATATTATAAATTATTCCAAATAATTCTAAAATTAAGTACTTTATGTTTATCAATCATTAGTTGAATATAAAAAGCACAAAAACTACCAATCTAGAACATATATCTATGATTGAAAACAATCTGATGTGGTTGCACCACATGACATTTTCAAGTTCAGTCAAATATTACTGACATCATATTAGCCTCCTAAGCAAAACAAGCCAGCTTCCCACAAAAGGTCACTATCAAATTTATGTTAAAAATATATATTTGTGGAAATAACTTAAATTCGTTGTTTTTTTGAGGTCATACCACATGACCTCCAAATATGGCAACTCCATTACAGCAGTTAAAAAGTTTTTTTTTTTTTTTTAAACTGAGAGTTACAAACCTGCTTTTAGCTTCCATAGGTCTATGACAAAATGGTGGATGATGCAACTTCCCGTCTTTGAGTAGATTCCAACATAAAAGTTCCAAAATTTCCATTTTGTGATGGTCGCACTACATGATATTTTAATGAAATGCACATCATCGGACAAAGTTTGTTTGTGTATTATGATAAAAATAAAACTGCAAATGTTTTGGAATTTTGTACAGGAATACAAAACAATGCGAATAAGGCAGAAAATGAATTGTAGTAGATTTTGAATAATTTGAAAAGTTTTCAGAACAGAAGTCATGGCCGGACGGTCGCACCACATGATTTTTTGACACTTTAAATGACAAAAAAATTACAAATAACTCTTGATTTTTGAGAAGTTTAAGTGACCACATATATGGGAGAGGTATTACATACAGATAGTATATTTTTGTACATTTAAACCTTTTTTTAACTAGAAAAAAATCCTGCTGGACAGAATATTTAGGCGTCACGTCATTCACCCACACACATTTTATATTAATAAAATGCAATAATTCCATATACACATATCGAGCATTAGAATTGGCAGAAGTGTGCAGAAGAGTCTTATGCACGCTTAGAAAATCAGCAAAATATACAGTTTAACCCAAGGTGCTAAAAATTTTTGCATTCTAGTATAAACTGTATATACTGTCGGCACAAACAGTGCACTGTTCTCACCAGATTACAGTGGCAATGCTATTCTAGATAGACAGATGGATAGGTGCACAGAATTCGATGAATATTAAACAGATCTCTGAAGGCTGTGATTGTTATGATTCTGTTTGTTTCCTCCAGGCTGAATGATTTGGACAGTTGGGCTCAGAGTGAAGTTCTGACCTTCCTCCTCCGTTACCATCCGCGTAGTGAGGACGAACTCTTCGACATCCTCAGCCTGCTGGACGGCTTTCTCCACAGCGCTCATGCTCCCGTCATGGCCGCCACACTCCGCCTCTTTCTGCAGTTGGCTGCTGCCCATCCTGCCGTGCAGGCTGATGCCCTCCTGCGTGCTCGTGGCCCTCTGCTGGCCACCTGCGGCGCTGCATCACGAGAGCTGCGTTTCGCTGGACTGTGCCATGTGCAGCAGGTTCTGCGCAGCCAGCCGTCTCTGTACAGTGGCCAGTACAAACGCTTCTTTTGCAGCTACTCTGAACCTGGTTTCATAAAGTTCCGCAAGATGGAGATCCTGGTGGAGCTGGTGAATGATGAAAATGTGGCCCTGGTTTTGGAGGAGCTAAAGAGCTACTGTACTGACGTCTCCACTGAATTAGCACAGGCAGCTATTGCAGCTATAGGTAATACTTTACTCTGCCAATGGGTAATGCACACTTCATTGTGACCAAAGGAAATACATACTTCACTGCAGCTTTTAGGGGTGCATAATGCAGTGGTAAGAAATTACACTATGAAGTAGCAGCAAGCTATTGCACAGATTATTTTGTGACTGTGTGACAGAGGGAGGAGTTGTGGTGTGGGGAAGGAAGGATTTGATGTGGGGTTCTATGGAGCACTTGATGCTGGTGAGTCTGTGGCTAAAGGTACTTCTCATGTCAGAATGGACAGAAGTCTAGACAATGTTCTCCTTTCGGCCACAGTTGTTCCGTTCCTCACTCACCACTGAGCCAGCTTTCTTAAGCAGGTTGTTGAGTCTCTGTGTCTGCCACTTTCATGCTGCAACTCCAGCACCCCACAGCATAGAAAATAGAGATGGCTGCTACAGACTCTTAGAACTTTGATCCATCTAGTGTGTCGCCAAAGTGTCCTTAGACCAGTCCAGAGATTTCTTAGAGCAGTCCAGCTTGTTGTCAGTGTACACACCCATGTATTTGTAGTCCAGAGTAATTTCCACATAGGTTATAAACACTGTATCGCATATCTAATGCATACTGCAGTGTGCATTGCACACTGGTTTGTTGCTTTTAGTAATATATAATGCATTGCACCTATTAGTAATGCTGCATTGTAACTACTGGTAATACTTACCACACTGCCAATGCATACTCCACTATAGGCTATTCATTTCGCTTTACAGCTGTTGGTAATAGATTACTGAAACACACCCGTTACCCATACTTAATGCATTTCAGCTATACACAACATATACTCAGTTGCAGCTATAAGCAATACATACTGCACTGTACCTATTGGTAATGAACACTGCATTTCCGTTTTATGTATTTTATACTGCTTTACTTGTGCTGTTAATACTGCTCTGGAGCCATAGGTGATACACACTGCATTGTAACCATATGCAATACATACTCCACTGTGGCTATTGGAAATACATATTCTATTGAAACTATTCATATTACTCCTGGGCCCAAGTTTTAAACTGAAGCATGAAATGTGAAAGTGTGCTGGGCCACCACCTCTTATTTGCAGCTTTAATGCTGATATGTTTTTTCAGCATGGCTTTGTGTAAACTTACCGGCTCTGCTTTTCATATCTCAGTACCACGCCTACAGAAGGCCATGTGAAAATAACAGCCTATTTGTTTGAGATTACAGACTCCTATAGAAGCAGAGCACCGAGATTAATGTTTAAAGGCTCTGTGCAAACAGATTTATTTACAGTAACCTGCTCAGGCCTGTAGAGTGTAGTGGTTCATCAACTGCTACTGTGCAGTAAAAAAAAAAACTGAGTTCTGGAGGTTCTGTGTAGTGAATAATGTGTGAGTTCTGGAGGTTCTGCTCAGAACCTACAGAAACCATTGATCCTTCACTACAAAGAACCTCCAGAACCCACTGAGGTACCAGTGCACAGAACCTCCAGTGGATTCTCAGTGGGTTCTATAAGTTTGGTTATCTACTGTGTAGAGAAGCCTCACATTTTTGGAAGTAATTTGTAAAAGATTAGCATGTAAATAAGATAATATTCCTCCAGTTTGCTCTCCCTCTCTCCCCCTTTCTCTCTGTATTTCTATGTCTCCCTCTGTCTCGTTCTCTCTTTCTCTCCCCCCTCTGTCCAATTTCCTTCTAAATTAAAACATACACACACACACACACACCCCTTTTGATAATTTAAATCTGAACATGCCCACTTTTTTTCTCTTGAAGGTCGTATAGGACGAACTTACACTGAGAAATGTTTGGACATTTTGACGGGACTGCTGGCCCTGAAACAGGAGCATATCACCTCAGGTGAAGCCTCACAAACACACATATGTGCAAACAAACACACACAGGCATGTACCTGACCTTCTCCCCTTAAATGGTCTTTACAAGGTGTAGTCAGATTTCTCAGGAAGGAAATTTGCATATATTTGCCTTTTAAAATGAACCGGCCTTACACAGAAATTTCAAATTGCACAAAATGGTTCAGATTTGAGATGGGTGACAATGGATGATACCAAATATTTTTTGAGATGAACCAGATTGACCCACCTGGTTTTCCTACTAAAGACTGTGGTAGCATGTTTTGCCACTGTCTTACACACTGTGATGATAATAAAACTATGTAAGGGTTATGTCTATTATTCTGTCAGACTTATACACAGTTCCTGCACAAGACATCCCCCTTTACATGATCATATTTTGTTGGACAAAAAATTCTAAAACAGTACAGGATTAATTTCCACTTAATGAAGATGGACAGTGTTCCTCTTCTCCATCGCCTCCTCCTCCCTGAATAAATAATTCAGACTCATTTATTACAAAACATTTTATTTATGGTAAAACCTTAAATGTATACATATTAAAAAAACAAAACACACATTCTGCACAAAACTTTACATGCATGACTTGGCTGCAGAGGGTGAAGGAGGGTGAAAATATTTATATATGCCAGATATTGGATATATATGCCAGATAGTTGGGTAAATAGGCCAAATATTGCAATAGCAGCCACGTCTTTCCCACATGTTTGTGTTTTTCCTGTGTAGCTGTGATTCAGACGTTCAGGGACCTGGTGTGGTTCTGCCCGCAGAGTGCCAGTGCCGTGTGTGAGGCTGTGGAAGGCTGTGATGAAACCCTGCATGATAATGAGGTAATGGAGATCGTGTTGCATTTGCATAGAGAATGGAGGAGCCTCAAGGAGGAACAGTGCATGGATGTCACTGCTGGTGTTCTTTATACTGTGTACTGTGCAAAAGTCTTGGCTCCCCCTGATTTCTTTACGTTATGCCTCCAAAGATCCAGATGTTCTTGTATTTTTAATGTAGTATTTGATGTAGTATTCTCCAGACTCTTATTTTCAGTCCAGTCCCTGAAGTTTTTTTTTTGGCCACACAGTGACCTACATATGAATCTTTCAAACGGAACAAAGCACATCTAACTTAACCAGTGAAGAAACAGGTACAGATGATTCCAGGTGATCAGGCAGTGATCAGTATACTGGTGCTGAATGCTGAGTTGTTGGAACTTCTTTGTTTAAATGCTGTGTATCTTTAGGCACTTTGCAGCCTGTCGCAGTAAAACAATTGTTCCCATTTCTTTCATTTCATCTACTCAAAAAGCCAAAGATAAGACAGTGTGAGAGGCATAAAATAGTCCTTTTACACCAAGGCGATTCAAATTCAAATTGAGGCATGAAGTTTTGCACAGTATTATATATCATTCTACTAATCAATGAACTCCCAAATCTCCACTTTTCTTCTTTTTCTGTTTTTGCTATCTCTCTTTCGTTCTTGTATCCCTTTAACAATATTCTCATTTTCCACACCTCAATTTTCTCATTTTTTCTTTACTTATCTCTGACTGGTGGCACATTTCCACAAAATCTCTCACAAAATCTCTCTCATTCTCTCTGTCTCTGTCTCTCTTTCTCTGTCTCTCTCTTTGTCTCTTTCTCTCTCTCTCTCTCTCTCTCTCTCTGTCTCTCTCTCTCTCTCTCTCTCTGTCTCTCTCTTTGACTCTCTCTCTGTCTCTCTCTTTGTCTCCCTCTCTCTCTCTCTCACAGGGAAAGCAGGCCCTGTTGTGGTTGCTGGGTGTGTATGGACAGAATATAAGTAGTGCCCCTTATGTGCTGGAGGGTTTTGTAGATTCTCTTAAGGTGGAACTCTCCTCTGCAGTGAAGATGGAGTTGCTAACGGCAGCAGTGAAGCTGTTTCTGTGCCGGCCAGCGGAGATGCAGGACATGCTGGGCCGTCTCTTACAGCATTGTATTGGTACACACACACTCTCAAACTTCCACACACTAATTTGCCAGTCCAGCCAAAGCCTGTCAAATAATATCTTAACAGCATCGATCTGACCTTCTCTAGGACACCATTACTGCAATGGAGAAGTTCACATTTACCTTTATTCTCCTCTATTTGACCATCATCAGCACCCATATAAACACTCAAACACCTGGAGCTTCACTGGGTGTCGACAGTAAATAAATCGCCTGTATTTGTGCTGGAGACACCTGGTTCCTTTTACCACTACTGTAAAGAAAATGAACTACAATTAACTATTTCACATCAAACCCTCTCTGAATGACTGTTTATATTTGAATGTACTGAATTCAGCAGAAATGTCTGTGTATAATCAGGATATAGATCAGGATATGTCTCATGCTAAGCTCTTCTTATCAGATGTTTCTGTGTTGTTTTCCCAGAGGAGGAAGCTGGTATGTGTGTCCGTGACCGTGCACTGCTGTACTACAGGCTGCTTCAGAGCGGGGTGGATGAAACCCGGAAGGTTCTACTAGGACCAAAGTCTGACCCATCCATGACCATTTTGACCGGGCCGCCAGAGGAGCCGGTCAATCACTGGGCATCCAGCTTTAATACTCTCGCCCCACTGTGTGGAACTGAAACCTGCCTGGACAACATTTCTGCTGAAGAATTTGTCCAGCAGCTCCACAAAGCAGAAGAAAATGAGGGAGCTGAGGAAATCAAGTTCACTCCACCTGAAGAAACCTTGAGAGAAGGTAATGTACTTGTAAATAAAGGACAATGGTCGCTTCAGTTAAACCACTTTATCTTTTATAAATGTTGTTTTGATATTGTCTTCATATGTCTTCATAGTTAGCTACAAGGCTAAACTAGCGTTGTACTAAGTAACATTCTTCATCCTTATTTAACAGAACTGATCATTATATATAGTTTCATGGTTTTGAGGACTTGGTGGGGCTGGGGTGTATGTGGTGGGATTGGTGGCTCTGGGGTGAGATAGCTGGCTCTGGGATAGGCGGTGTTGGGAATAAGTGGGACTGGAGTACAGGTGCCGGAACTAAATGGGACTGGGGCGGGGGTTGAGGGACTATGTGTGACTGTCTGAGCTGATAATCCTTATTCTTGTTTCTATTCATGTCAGTAGAAGCTGCCTTCGAAGCATCCTCAACCATGGCCCGTGCACCCGAGGAAATGAATCTAATCATAGGTCCTCCACTATCTCATGAGGCCTTTGAAAGACTGTGGTTGGAGCTGAAGGTAGTCCATAAGCAGGCTCTTGGACTCTCTTGCCCTACTGACCCACCGGAGACACTTCATGCTGCTTTACAGCTGGTGAAGATCCAAACGCTGGCCTTTAGCCTGGCTGATGCTACGCCTTGGAAGGCTTACATGTTCACCCGATCTGGTGGAACCCTGATCCTTGCTGAGCTCCTTCAGGGATCACCGGAGGAGCCGGAGAGTGAAGGGAATCTGTTGGTTTCAATAAAACAGCAGCCAGAGAACCAGCAAGCCATCAGTAACTTTGTCTCTGTTCTCAAGACCGTTCTGCAGACTTTCAGCTCCCAGAGTTCCTAATTTGTTTTTTTTTTTTGTTTTTTTCCAGATTTCAGATTTTTTCCTCAGAATTCAATGATGGCAGTTGGGTGCATTACCAACAGTGAAACTGCAGTAAAGACGGTTCATCAGCACTTTTGTCTTATTAGTATCTCCCTAAATTTAGTTGGGGGCACTGTGCTGCCCAGCATTCTCCTGTGGGACATTTTTGTCCACTTCACTCTCTCTTTTTTTGACAGTTTTAGCTGTGTTTAATGCACGTGGAATAAAGGTTCTCAAGGGTCTGGAGTTTTTTTCAGATCTTTTCATTTTTAACTTCAGCTCATTAAATATATCAATAATATGCTCCATACATCCAATTGTAACACTTGACTCCCTCGTCGCCACTTTTGGTCAATTGAAATACATTTTTAAACTCAACACTGAAGTTATTAGTTTTTTTAACCAGATTTTGTCATGTATTCATTTTTGCGTAAGCAAGCAATTATATATAATATTCTTAGTTTCCAATAGGGGAGTATGATGGGTCACTGCTCTCCAGTGGAGCAAAAAATATCACTGAGCGCAGATACGCACTTTACAAATATTACTTTACATTATTTAATTAAAATGATGTATTGGCTGTTGCAGCTGCTGTAGGTAGCAGGCGGGCATTAGGGCCCAGACGGAGCTACACAGTGCTGCCTGTTAGCAAGTAGCAACCGGAGCAACTGGTAGCGCCGTTTGTACTCAGTTCAACAGAACAGTGAGTGTCCATAACTGTTCACTGCTTAAATTTACTTGTTTCATTAAGCGAAAGGAAAAGGTTTGTGATAAGTTTTCAGCCCTCTATACACTTTAATTCCTATCTACAACCCTGGGGGCTAAGCCCCATTTGTCTTTCCACCCTTGTGACATCCCTGTTTCACAGTAGGCAGAAGACTCGTTCTCGGCCCCTACAGTGTAATTCGGCAAGGTATACATCCACGCTAAAATATCAAGGGGAAAGTTATAGCTTGCGTAGTATAGACCCATCTCCCAACACAACTTTGTGAATAGATTAACGCCGATATTGAGTCTCACGTTAACGCAGCCCGTTAATGGCCCACCACTAATAAATATATATGGCCATTATATAAAACATTATATACAGTAAAATTGCTGGCTTGGCCAAAAATGGATAAATGACATCTGGAAGAAAACACTAAGAACTACATTTCTCAAGTGTTGAGTTAAAAATGAAAGCATTTTAACCTAAATTGTATGATTTAACAGTGTAAATAACAAAGAATTAAAAAGGTAATTTTCATGGATTTCAAATGGCCAAGTGTGGCCACAAAAAGCAGCTGAATGTATAGTAAAAGCAAGGAGGGCCAAACAGTTAATCTGTAATTAAGCAAAAAAAATATTGTTTTGTTTAATTAAATGTGTTAATAAATATGAATGACAGATGAGTGGGACTTGGCTTAAAAAAAAGGGAAAACATATTTTTAAGACAATAGTGGCACAATCGGTTGAATATTTAAAATATATTTTTTATTGAACCGCATATTCTTAGAGGAGTCAATTAAAATATTTAAATATATATAATTTATACCCAATTTCAGGCAGTTTACAGCTGGAAACTCAAAACAGTCATATTGGCTTAATTCTTTTTAAAAGTCAGTGAGTACCTTCATGGTGTTCAGAGGATGGAGTTTTGATTGCATTCTAAAATAGGAATTTCTGAATATTAAAAGTTATAATAATATTCTGTGGGTAAAATAGCAACAAATCAACAATTGGGTGATCTGGTCATTTCTACCTCGCTCCCATACCCTGGAATTGGAATTCGGCCTCAGGTTGGATTTGGTGGGTTGTTTGGGAAGCAGCCAGGCTGCACAAACCCTTCAGAAGAAATGGAAAGTGCTGCACAGGTTGAGTTACCGCAGCCGTCTTGTTGAAAGGGGCTGCTGTTGATGGACCTTCATTCTCCATTCTAATTTGAGTGTAACCGGATGCTCTTGGACTGAAGAATTGAAAGGACAGGCAGTGCAATATTAATGTCCTGTGATTTGCCTAAAGCTAGGCTCCTCATTACAGGCCTGTAATGACAGTAACTGAGATCTGCTGATGGATCTAAAACAAATACGACTTGCTCGTTCTTCATGAAGTATGTTGAGACTATCAGCCCTGTTGCCTGAAGGTAACGCTTCAATGATTGTCAGCATTAAACA
This sequence comes from Clupeocharax schoutedeni, assembly GCA_037974565.1. Taxonomy (NCBI): domain Eukaryota; kingdom Metazoa; phylum Chordata; class Actinopteri; order Characiformes; family Alestidae; genus Clupeocharax; species Clupeocharax schoutedeni. The sequence goes on along the minus strand of JBBPDH010191001.1, from coordinate 6,992 downwards.
ATACTCATTTTCATAGCATTTTTGAAGCAGTAATGGTTTCAAAATGAAGTGAATCAGCCTTTATGATAACCGTTGTTAGAATAAACCTGAAGGTGTTCAGCTCCAGAAACCAGGCCTTTTACACTGTAAAACAACAGTGCTGCCATGCTGTCATTTATTGTGAGTCATGCTACTGTTTTGACTACAACACTATAAAAATTCCAACCCTCATTTTATTATATTTGGCTTTGAATCACCTTGTTATTGCGTAAATACTTTTTTCTGCCTTTCATTCAGTTACTTGCAGCTGCATCTTCTTACTTTTGGCACATTGAGTAGATTAAATGAAAGAAATGGAAACAAATGTTTCACTGCGACAGGCAACAAAGTGTCTAAAGATACAAAAACTAAGACAAAACAAATAAAAGTTGGTACCAAACAACAAAGGTCCTCTAATCTGAACAAATTTCCAGCAGATGCTGCACCTCTGTAGACCAGAGTTTCCCTTTGTGTTTGTGTGATTGAAATGAGACTTGGGTTTGGTTACAGACTCTGGCTTGGTTTGGGTTCTGAGCTTGGGCTTGGTTAGAGATCACGCAAGAGACCACCAAGTCCAACTGAACTGATTCCAAGCCCGCCTTCTTAAGGGGCCAGAGCTTACACTAGTCAAAGAAACTGAACCTTTGGGGGTCATACGTGCCTGGGAAATAGTTTGGATCGGACTGACTAGTCTGACTACAACCTTAGTTTGGCCATCTTCTAATTTTTCAGTTTCACCTCCATCTCAGTTCAGACCATGTTTTCATTTGACACGTGCAAAAGGTGACCTATTTTTGAACATAGTTATTCCCACACCCATATCGTATTATATTATCATGTAGAACTTCATTTTACAACAGTCTTATCATCTTTCTTGCTCCAGAAAGAAGAGCTTGTTGTCTGGGCCCAAAAGAAAAGTGCTATGTGACCTGACTGCTGCTCAGTAGGTAATAATAGTTCACAATAACAATAGGCTGAACACCTGCAGTGTTTTCCCTCAGTATGTTATAGCCTAGAATAACTGGCTCAAATTGAGGAAGTATCAGTGAAAAAACCGGAGGGATGAGTTTGGAGAGCATACACAGTCAGCACTGCTTATTGAGCAATTTCGGGGAAGCCATTCGGGTTCTGGGAACTAAATAATTCAATCTGCACTTTTCTGTTCTTTCCTACCCCCTCACCATAGTATCCAGTAAGGGTGTAACAGTACACAGATGTCCCGGTTCAGTACATTCCTCGGTTTTGGAGTCACGGTTCGGTACAGTTCATGATACAGCAAAGTTAAACAACAAAATGTTCTAAAGAATGAGGCTTGGTTTGTTTTTCTTTATTTAAAATAAACAGCAGTGTATTTACCAGTAAACACACACTCTTGCTTACATTTTCATGTATGTGTAAGTGTTACGCCAGTAGGTGGCACTATTGCACCACACTACGACCCAGGTTTATGATTTACTTGCGATTTTTTTGGTCCCTCTGTGATTCCGTATTACTTCAATGAAGTCTTCTCTGTCGTACCGTGTATTCTCCAAAAGACATCATGTACCGAACCGTGACCCATGTACACACATTGTGTGTGTGTGTGTGTGTGTGTGTGTGTGTGTCTATATATCTATACATACACACAGAGGAAAAGTTTACAGAGAGACACCCTTGCACTCATATTCATCCAAAGCATCTCTTTTTGGGCAGCAGCTGAACATCTAAAAACCAGCTGAACAAAAACCTCAATCAGTTTCTATTCTTCAACTGAACTCATTCAGTTTTACTGTACTAATATTATTAATCTGTTCTGTATTTTATTCTTTTGTTTTTCATGAATGTCTTTCTGATCATCAATGCAATAAGTAGTTATTGAAATATAAAAACACTTTCTTCCACACCGTGTGTGTGTGTGTGTGTGTGTGTGTGTGTGTGTGTGTGTGTGTGTGTGTGTGTGTGTGTGTGAGTGCGTGAGTGACTGAGTGACGTCAGACAGCAGGCGGTGTTGTACCTAAGTATGCGTGCACACACACGCACATCTGCGCACACCTGCGGCAGGATGGAGGAGCGGCTAAGGTGAACCAGCTCCGGAAAGCAGGTGAGAGAAGAAATAGAGAAATAGAAAAAGAGATTGTAGGTTTGAAGAGAGAAAAGTAAAGGAGAGAGAAGAGAATGAGAACAATACAACGGAAGATGAGAGAGAGAGAAGGGGAGTTAGTAAACGAGAGACCCATGAATGGAAAAGAGGAAAAAGAGAATGGAAAAAAAGAGAAAGAAAGCAAAGGAATGATAAAGAGAAAAGGGAAAATCTTAGAGTGTTAAAAGGGAGAAAGAGGAACAAGAGAGTTGAGAGAGTGAGAGATAAAGAACGCTCAAGAGATTGTAGAATGAAGGACAAAAGTTAGGGAAATAGAACAAAGAGCAAACAGTAAAAAAAAAGAAACGAGAACAGAGGACGAGAGAGAAGAGCAAGTAAGAGAGCGAGAAAAAAAAGCAAATGGGAAATGAGAGGAAGGAGGAAAGATAAAAAAGAAAAAGAAAGAAAGAGCTAGAGACAATAACATTGTCTTGTGTTGGTTTAAATAGGTGTACATGAGTATGAGGTGGGAAGTAATGACGCAGAGAACTGTTTCCTGGGTTTAGCGTCATTCTGTTGTTCTTGTTCTGCTTGACTGCTGCTCTCACCTCTTAGTTCCAGAGTTTCATTTCACACAAAGTCCACACAAAAAAGCACAGAGCCATCTGGACCTCAGTAGACCATTCGATTTGAGATGTTTTAACTGTTGCTACGATGTCAACAAAGCCTTTAATGCCCATATTATTGGTGATTAAATGGTCTCTGGGTCAAAAAGGTGGCAGGTGGTTCTATTTTGTAGTTTGTCATGTTTGGTTCGGTGGGGTTTCTGCTTCTTAAGAAAATGATAACAAATGAAATGTACGGCTGTTGTCTAAATGTTGTCAGAGGTGCCTCTGAGTTCTAAGGACAAAGCGTCTCATTACAGGCTGAGCAGGAAGAGATCAGCTGCATTTTTGCTTTCATTGTAGGGACTTACCTTGGGCATGAATGGGCAAGAGTGTGAGGTATGTTTGAAGTCAGCACAAAAACATTTGTTGGATGTTTACAGTAATGTGAATTAGAGGGTTTCCTTCCTTCCATTCCTGAACTTTGGCCATTTCGTATATCTCACCTTCAGGCTCACTGTGTCAAAGGGCTGCTGCTAAGCGTCTATAAAAGCCCACCCTGGCGGCTGAAATGAGCAAGTTTGCCCCCAGACACTTCCTTCTCCTCCCATTCACACTCCGGGTGTGGCGTTGAACAGAGTTCATTGTCATTTTACCCAGTTGGCCTTTATGCCTCAATGCCTGTATGCGACAATCATTATCATGCTGCCTGTGCCCTGCTTGTGAATATTAGTGAACGATTCATAACACTATTTCATTGCAATTTTTGATGTTTCTTAGTTTTGCACACTGATACAGAAAATCACATCAGTTTTTTCATCCCTATAATGGTTCTAGAGATAAACTAAATTTTATGTATATTTCTCATTATAAGGTTGTTATAATACTACTATTATTTTCATATTAGTCTCACTGATGCATGTGTCTCACACTCTGTGTGAGAGAGTTTGCAACCCTGTTATCTGCATGTACAAAAAACAAAAAAGTTATAAATATAAGAAAAGACCTTGTCAGCCAAGCCGGCAAGTTTAGTTTTTTCTAAAAATGAAACCTTTTTCTCTGGGTGGGAAGAGTGGTCTCCTACCCCTATCATATTTGGACCTGGAGACAAATAAGTTAAATAAACAAAGAGTTACCAAACACACTTTTTAAATACATGATTACATATAAACTATCTCTCAATTTAGCTGTATAATTGTAGCTAATAATTGTTACAAAGTCAATCCTTACATAATTGCTACTAATTTTCTCAAAGTTGCGACACCAATGAATTGAACACAGCTGACCATAAATGGCTTTTTCTGACAGTCTGTGGATTCTGGGCATGTTTCAGAAAACAATGTGCTTTAATATGTAACATATCTCCTCTCATTTTCTCTCAGTCTCGGGTTTCTCTCTTATTCTATCCGTTGCTGTTTAACTCACTCACCCACTCTCTTGTACCGGTGGAGCTAAAGTTTTACTGCAGCATGAAATTCCTCTTATTCAGAGGTGTTGGCAGTAAGAAACTCTGATTTATGTGTGTTCATGAAACGAATGGATGGATCGTCGTGGACTAAGTTCCATTTAAATTGACACAGAGGAGAAAATCATCACAGATAATCTTCACAAAATAATGTAAGAGATACTCTGTTAATGTTTTATTGAATATTGTTGATGTTAGGACAGGTCCTGTTGTTTACTACACGGTATTGGAATATAATAATAACAGAGGTGTAAAGAGTACCTGAAAACCATACTTGAGTAAAAGTATAGATACCTTACTGTAAAAATACAAATTACATGTCACCAATTCCAATAAGACTTGAGTAAAAGTCTTAAAGTATCTGATTTAAAAAGAACTTAAGTATTTTACTCATACTGAATAAAGGCTCAAAGAACACCAAGAAATGTGAAAAACAAGAAACTGTTTATTTATGAGGTTTTATTTCCTAATATAGAAATTACACTGAACACCTCAATATTTCAAAATAGCACATACAGGTAAATAGCATCCAGCACCTTCAGCACCCTGCAGATGGCGATATCGCCTCTTCCGCCCAAGAAATTTGCCATGGCAGATAAAGATGCCGACTTGTCGCACACAATCACAACATAATGAGTAACGGTAAGTGTCCGTTCAGATGTAGTGGAGTAGAGTACATATATTCAATCAAATATGTAGTCGAGTAGAGAGTAAAAGTTGCTTAGATTTTTTATACTCAGTACAAGTACAAAGTAGCCAAAAAATACACGTCACGATGGTGAGGGTTAAGCCCCCACGATCGAGAGCTCTCATTAAACCAGGCTGGACACCAGGGCTTCATGCTGTTGTGAATGTTTATTTAGAAAAGCCAAAACAAAAAGGAGCGCGAGGGCTCAAACAAAACAGGGTATAGGCCAAAACACAATCTAAGGTTTAACACACGAAAACAGGACGCTCACAACTGACGATGGACCGAACAACGTGAACTGAAAAGACACGGGTTTAAATACACAGACACATTAAGGACTAAACAGGACACAGGTGAGACATAAGGTACACGTGACAGACAGGTGACCCCTAGTGGGTCTACAAGGGGACTATAGGTAGGAACAGGGCCACACAGGAGGAGGGCAGGTAAGACATGGGTCTGGGGCAGAAAGGGCAGACTGGAACAGGCTGGGCTGGATCACGGGCTGAGACCTGGGAGGCAGACAGAGGAGGAGGAGAGGAACACACTGGGGAAACAGAACTGAGAACAAGCACGTAAGACAAGACAGACCAGAACAGAACACATGTAAAACTATAACCATGGTGCTTCGGCTAACGCCGGTATAAACTGTACGTGAAACAAACAGAATAAAAGAACAGAAAGAAAAACATGGCACGGCTCTAGCGTGCCAGCCGTGACAACACAGTAATGAAGTCCAATTACTCAAATACTTACCACTGATTAAACAATAACAATAACAATAATAAGAAGAATAATGGTGATATTCTATTTGTGTATATAAGTTAAATATAGTATAATAATATAACATACTATATATATATATATATATATACATACAAACAGTAAACCTCCGGAAATATTCAAAACTATGCAGAACCTTCGCTTTTTACATTTTTTCGTGCCAATATGTTTTTTTTTTTTAATCATTTTAGTTCTTCTGGCTCACCGTGAATGGGCGTAGGGCTCTCTCTTACTCTCTCTCTTACTCTCTCTCTCTCTCTCTCTGTCTCTCGCTCTCTCTCTGTCACTCTCCCTTACTCCCTTATCTGTCTCTCTCTCTAGTTCATGACTTTTCCGGGGCGCGCCTCTCTCTCTCTCTTTCTGTATCTCTCTCTCTCTCCTTCTCTGTCTCTCTTGTTCGTGACTGACTGTACTGGAGCCTCCTGCTGCGCTGATACAAGCGGTGTAGAGGTGGCTGGTGGACTTCTTCTGGTCCGGGCAGCACTGGTTGTGTAGGTGTATGGCTTTATGAATGCTTTTTCATAAGGGAATTATTTAATACAGTAGTAATGGGTAGACAGTTCATTTGCAGCTGTTAACTGCTTTAAGTGAGGTTTTAAGGTTAATATGGGCATTATAAAATAACCACTTATAAAATGACCACTTAAAATAAACTGCATCTGACTGTCATTTCCGTGCCAGAAGGTGTTATGGCAACTGATGTTTGTTGAACTTGTTTGTTGTAGATATTTATGTTAATATATGCCACTTAAGAAAAGCTTTTATATATGCTGTATCACATACGTTATAGCATTGTTTTATACAGCATTAATGGGCAGGTGTTATGTCTCACCTGCGACCACTGGGAGGCGCTGGGGGATTATTTAGTTTGGGGACTCTTATGTTGACATCCTGAGTACACCCAGCCTGAGGATTGTGTCCAGCTGTGGGGGTACTCAAGATTAAGTAATTATGTTATGTTATTGGTTAATTGTGTTCAGTGTGATGTATTAAAGTTCTAGTTATGTGGACATTGGTTGTTGGTCCACCGTTTAGTGTTGCCTTTTGTTTTTGACCTGGACCAGTTTGGCCCAGGAGCCACTTTATGTTCTGTTTGATACAAATAAAAAGAAACCAAAGTCATGGACGCCTGCATGCCTTTGTGTACTTTTTGGGGAAACACAGGGCGATGTGACAGTAGGTAGTTAATAAGGTAAGATAAACCTGTAAAAGTCCCACAAGTGGGAAATTTGCATTGTTACGGCTAACAGTGGACAAAACAAAGGTAAGAATAAAAACAATATAATGAAGCTATAATACAAGATTCAAGATACTTTGTCACATGCAGTCATACAAGTACAACACACAGTGAAATGTATCCTGAACCGCTCCTAT
>JBBPDH010190994.1:0-16732 GCA_037974565.1 Clupeocharax schoutedeni | reverse complement strand
ACTTCATATTGAGATCTGATGTATCTAATGTGTTTCTTTAAAGTGTTCCTTTAATTTTTGTGAGCAGTATATATATAATGGGTTTTAGAGTAGTCCCAAAACAGCAACTTATGTAAATAAAGTGTCTTCATATTCTGAATGTATGTATGTGCGATATGAAATAATATGTGATGTTTTTAAGAATTAAATTCTAAACAAAGAAATATTATACACAAAAATGTCACAAAATGAATTACACAAACATGTCAAATAATATTCATTATATAAATATCCTTATATCAAAAATACATGTGCACTATAGAGAGAGTCAGAATGTATGATGATTCAGCACTGAAATAATCCAAATATAATCTTAGCCAGAAGCTGAGCCATTGAGTCTCAATGCATAAAGCGACAGTCCTTCAGGTCGTCTCTACCTGCAACTTTCACAATGCTGTGGCTGGCGTACACACACACCCACACACACACACACACACACACACACGCGCACACACACACACACACACACACACACACACACATCACTGAGAAACAGAAAAAAAGGGTATGGTCTGTACTACCGTTAATCACAGCGTGCCAAGAGAAAATAGAGGCAGTCTCACAGAGATGATGCAAGTACTTTCACAGAGCGGCTTTAACCCCTCTGATGTTGTTTAATTGTCTCTTTAAAAGATAAAGTTCTGATGGAAAACCTTTGTCTGTGTGTCTGTGTGTGTGTCACAATGATGTCACATTTGCGTCATTGCACGTATACAGATTCATTTCCTTTTTTTAAATTTAATTTTATGGTTTTTTTTATACATTGACACTTTGAGTTGTGCTCCTTTCAGCCATAATGAACTTGCAAACAATAGTGAATGCAGTAGAGCGGCGCAGTGCTGGGGGGTTGAGTATCAGCACATAATGAGTCCAGCTGACTCATGATTTTTTTACCACAATATCCTTATCAGTTTTGCACAATACAGTACCGTAGCTAAATGTTGTGGGAGAACATACAGCCACCATCAAAGGTTTAAGGAGACATTGCCCTTTAAAATTTCTGATCTGAAGAAAAGTGTATGTAAAGACTTTTTTAACATAAAATAGCCGTTGGCTAATTCTTTGTGCATTTTATATGTGTTATAGACGTCTTCATCTGCACTTCCAAAAGTGTCTATTAAAGCTTCTACAGTATTTATATGTCATGCTAATAACATGTTCCAATAAATCTACGAAACAATTCATAAACAGTGATGCCCAACCCAGAGAAATACCTGTCCTAGTTAACATCTCTGAACAACATCAAATCAAAATAAGGAATCAGTAAGAAATACTGGCACTGATATTTAACCAAGTTCACATAATGTGGCAAAACTGGCTAAGTACATTGGTTCTTTTCTTTTTTAATGAATCAATGAGCGGCAGCTAAACATGACTTCAAATGGAGACTTTGATTAGTCCTGCCACTGAGTTGGACTGTCCATTAAACTCAGTTTAATGCATTATCCTTAAAGAAAATGTAAAGGTAAATAAATTATCAGGAAACTTTATTGCTTATAAAATGTTAGCATTAGCGGTTAGCATTAACAGCGTGCAAAGACTTGTACACAAAAGAAATGTTGAAATAACTCTCTCTACCCACATGTTTAGACAGGGAACAGCTTACTAATACTAAATAAACTGAGATAACTGTTGGGGGGAGGGGCAAAACACTAAAATATGAGGACAAGACACAGAGAAGCCATGCTACATGCTGCAGCAGCTTCTTCTTCTTTTTATGGCGGTTAACAAATTACAGTGTATTACCGCCACCACTGGACTGGTGGGGGTAAAGCAGTTCGGTTCTCAGAAAAAAATCCACATTAGCCTGAATCACCACCGCGTAAAACTAAGGGTTTATTGTACTTTGAACTGTCTTAAATCCTCTTTCACACCTGTAGCTCTGGCAGCCATGAAGAGTGGTGAATTTGGCATGTCTCTGTATTTTCTACTGATTTGTGATTGTATAGCACAGAATAAATTCATTTAAACTGATATCATGTTTAACCTCCCACTTGTACCACCCCCATCTATTCGGAGCAGAAATAGTCCTGAGACCTTCACGGATATCATGGTTCACTCTGAAATACAGCCGTATGAGACAGTCTATTTCTATAAATGTTAAGGCAGGAGTAACATTGTTTCTAATGTAAAATATTAAAAAAAAAATACAATGTGGCATGTGCAAAATTCTATTACTGGGTCTCAAGGCTTCTTTGACTCATTAGGTCTTAATCCAAGGCAGGTGTACACAATTCTGGAGCAGAGTAAATTATGTGACCAATCAAACCTCTCAGGGTGTTGTGCTTACTCTCAACAGCCATATGTTCATCTGGCGACTGAGGGTCTGAAGCTAAAGATAATAGCTTGTTTGCAGTCATGTGATTTGAATGACGCGTGAAATCCAGATGGAGGGCAGCAGAATGGGCAACGTGAAGACAATATTGAAATCTGCTAAATTAGATGAGCATTGCGAGAGAAACGTATAAACAGAAAATCAGAACATATGTTGGAGGTCATTCATATGTTATGAAGAAGAACGATTTTTCAACTGAAGCCATCAAGGCAGTTGATATAAGCAACTATCTCATTCTCCAAACATCACAAATGTTTCAAAGCAAAGAAAGAGTGTGCTAAATAAACAGACACATATGTTGCCTTAACCAAAGTGCTCACTACACACTCAAGCATTATCTGACTCTTTCCCCCTCACTGTAGGCAGAGATCCCAAACCTTTCCTTGTGCTTTTTGATCAGTTTCTGGAATTCCAACCCCCTTAGAAACAGTATTTTTTGATGAACATACTTAATTTGATCAACTGTACACAGTGCAAGCCATAGGAATTTTGACAGTTTGCAAACGTGTTCCTCTGTAAAAGAACCCTACATGCAATGGAAAGAACCTACTGATTCTTACAAAGCAAGAAAAGTCTATTTTTAACTGTTAACCCCCAAATTTTGCAGTACAACACTTAGATACTTACATGACAGACGTGTTGAAATTAAGTGCTCTAATTAGAGCAAAAATAAATATGTTTTGGTTACAATCACCGAAAGAATGTTTGGAGAAAAGGAGAAGCAATGAAAGAACAGCTGTTCAGCATGAAGGTGGATCTGTAATACTTCAGGGTTGTGCGGCAGCCTGTAGCCCAGGAAACGGTAGGAAAGATAAAAAGGATTGTATTAAATATCTACAAATCCTGAGGTCTCACAGTGAAGAATCTGAAGAAGAAAAAACCATGGATCATACAATAACACCATGATCCAAAACATCCATAAACAATCAATCTGAAACAACTTTAAGAAATGACGGGTTAATTCTTTGCAACATGTTGGCTGGAACATTTACAACTGGGCAAAATGTGCAATTTTTCTGGTGCATTTCTACTGTATTGACTGTCATTCCATTGCGTACCTGTGTGCGTGCATGTGTATCTACAGTGTTCTTATATTTACTTATATATCTTATATTACTTATATATTTACTTATACTCATTGTGTACATACATATCGCTATTACTCTACATTTAATTTACATATAGTTTACAGATACATATATGTATATATTTTACAATACAGATGTCCATATTGTATATTTCTAGATTGCATAGTGTATATTTTTTTACTGTGCTGTTGGTATAGTATTTTATTCTATTCTATTGTGTTCTTATTTTTTGCTGCTCTTTGTTTCTGTCCGGTTTCTGCCATGACAAAGCAAATTTCCCACTTGTTGGACTTATCCTATCTTTAAAATGGCCTTCATCTTACTCAGACCTGGATATTATTTGTGATTAGATCTTAAACCTATGAATATTTCCAGGAGCATTCTGCAAGGCAAAGTGGAGAATGTCCACCGAAACCAAGAAGACAAAAGAGGGTCTCACCAAGTTCTGACCAAGTTCTTTTTCCAGTATGCTACATACAGCACACAAAACTAAAATTTGAGTGAAAGTGTAATATTTAGCTTGGTTTAATGCAGAGCTAGTCATAAGAAGTAAAAATTAAAAAACACTGCATTAAATTGAAAGAAAATGATTTATCCCAATTCATTTTGCAAACATTTTGGAAAGCAGCATGTCTCCAAACTTCTGACCATCCGTTTTATGTTTTATTTTGTTTTGTTTTATTTAGTTTTTTTTCATTTAAATAAAACTGAAAACAAAATATGGAATATTAGAAGTGATGTTCTATTGTAGGAAATGTTCATATGGAGGTTTTGTTGTGTGATGTAGGCTTTAGCCATTATTTGTATTTTGTTTTTATGAATCTGCTGTAATGACCTTTGAACAGGGTGCATTCAATGAAATATGTTCTAATATTGTAAGAGAGTCATAAAGGTCTCACACAAATGTCAACCTGGGATAGAGCTGCAGCCGCATGTGTGGTGACTCACCGTGACTATAAGAGCGGATTTGGTATTGGATACATTAGCTGGGCTCATATCGACCTGCCTCTCCAGATATACAGAACGAGCCTCCCACGCTTCAGTCAATGCCATAGCTGCTTGGCATTCAGGAGAATAGATATTTGCCTTCTATGAAAGTGATTATGAAGGGCATCACTGTGAAATGAAATCGTGATCTGCCATGAACATCAGTGTATAATGTGGATTATCACACATAAACAAGGGCATAACCTTTTAAAGTTGAAACGCTTTCTACAAGAGAATGGTCCAGTGTACTACAAGCCACCTTGAAGTATACTTTTGTCCAAGGTAACAACATGCCATACGGAGCCAGAAACCACGTAAGCAAATCTATTTCAGTTTACTTAACAGCTCGACTCCTCTCACAGTGGGTGCTGGTTTAGACATCCAGTATAAGGGATAAACTCTCAGTAGCCTTTGTTAGCTACACTGGTTGTGTACATCTAATTCAAAATGAAGAAAACTTGCAAAGACTATTTTCACTATTTTGCATGTAGTGAAAGACATTGATTTAGAAAGTTCTTTGGGGGATTTTCCTACTATATTAACATTTCAACAGTGATCGGACACACACAGTCCTCATCTCAACTGTTCTTTAACCAAAAAAGTATGAAAATAAAACCCTCCAAAGTAAACACTGACAGAACTCTATACAGCACATTTAGGGACTTTTTATTGACAGGTATCCATTCATTATTTGAGCCCCTCATTGTAACCTGGGTCTCAGGGGGCGCTGGAATCTCAGTAGGCATGAAGAAACACTATAGATATGAGGGTTGGATACTTGCCTCCGGACCAAGAAGTCATGGGTTTGAATCCTACCTTCAGCATTCCATCACTGAGTCCCTGAGCAAGTCTCCAGGGAGACTGCCCCTGTAGTTAGGGTAAGGAAGTCACTTTAGATAAAGGCGTCTGCTAAATGCCATAAATGTAAATGTCACCAGTCCATCCTAGGGTAGACACAGAAAAACACACTCACACACAGAGTTTTAGCATTTCCAAATTTGGAGGAGACCAGAGCTCCGGGTGGAAACCCAGCTGTGGGGAAATTTTGCCATGCTGAAATTTTGTTTCGTGGTAAAAGCAGATTTGTCAGAATTCAACACATCTCTTTCATTTATATTCATCTATACATAGATCTGTTAATTATGTCATGTGGTATTGGTGGCCTAGTGTGTAGGATACTTGCGTCTGGACTGAGAGGTCATGGGTTCGAATCCTATCTTCACCACCACCACTGGGATCCTGAGCAAGACCCTTAACCCCCAGTTGCTCCAGGAACACTGCCCCCTGTAGGTAGGGAATGGTGTCACTTTGGATAAAAGAGCGTGCTAAATGCTGTGTATTTGCATTAATTTTGTCAGCCTTTTTGGCGACCCCATCTAAGGGGTGAGTCATAAGTTTCCCTTGCAACACTTAAAAAGAACAGAGCCTCTAAAAAGTTATTAACTGTTATCAAGAAATTCAGCAAATGTTAGGCTTGTAAAGTTGTCTAAAGTCTTGTAATCTGTAGGTGACTGGTTCTAATGACCCATTCAGTGTCTGTGGTAGCTAGTCTTCCAGAGCTCTTGCACCGTTAGGTCTCTTGGGATCCCGTGGGAGAAAACATGTGGTCTTCATGTGGTTTTCCGCCAAACCCTGATGAATGCACGGTCACACTGCTGTAAATCAAGCAAAGGAGGGTGAAAGAAGGGCTGTGGCCACAGCATAGAACGGAAGGCCTCATCAACACAGGTGCCCTGCTGGTGCAAAATACTACATTTTACAAATGGACATGCTGAGAACTTAAGAAGCACTAAATTAGGTTGTTGTAATGGATTGCCAGATTTTTAAAACAGGTCATGTCATTAAATACAAATGAGAAGCTATGAAAAACAAAAACATTGCTTACATAAAAAGGTCTTTTTCAATGAACTATAGTTCATAATTCCCGGATGCTTTCAGCTGTGCTTTCAATAGTTGACTGCAAAAATCAGTTGCACAGCCTGAGGGTTCAAGCCAATGATTTTAGCCATTAAAAATAAAACAACAGTAAATGCATGCATATAAAGGAAAAGTTCTTAAAAGGGATTGGCTTGGATAAATGGTTCTATGGACTATGTTACACCCTCTAAAACACAGGCCTTTTCAGGGTAAAAGCACTGTTGCTTGAATTGGGACTCTCGTGGGTACATCTTCACTATCTTAGGAATACTTGACTCAATTTTCTTTCTTTGTTTCTATGTAAACCACACAAGAGAACCTTAAAGACTGTGCTGTACCTCTGATGATAGATTTAAGATGTTTTGTACAGCAGAGTGTGAATTACCCCTACATAATTGCCTTCATAACACTGATAAGAACCACACAAACTGCTATTTTTGTCTCTTTGGGTGTCTGGGCATTGATACAGTACCCACCCAGTACCCCCTGTAATTCAAACCATGCTTTGGGGGCATAAACTTGTCCTGGATAGTACCTTGTGGAGGTTCTTTAAATTTAGAAAAAGCTTCATCACACTCCTCTAATTCGACAAATGGCAAAGTTATAATGGGAGTCCTACATCAATCTATGTTATATTTACAACCTCAGGGAGGTGCAGTGCTTACCTGGTGTGATGTACCTTAGGGACACACAGTGGTAGAATGAGCTGATTAGTCATTTCACTGAGATACACTGTCCCAGCTGTTTTGGAGGGGTTGTGTGTTGTGAGAGAAGTCTTTGCGTGAGCGAGTGGGAGAGGTTTTTCTTGTACTTCAAAGACACAACCCTCAGGCCTGGCACACTGAACGGCATGGTGTGCCATTAACATATGGACTTCTGGGAAACAGGATTAAAATGTTCATCTGCGCCGCCAGTTTACTGGTGCAAACACTTGCAAAGATATGCTCCCCTTTGATGGATATCAGAGCAGATTTTTTCTGGGAGTAAGAAGTAAGGACAGAATCCGACAGGATGGGGGCATTAGAGGAATAATTGGGGGGCTTGTTTGTGGGGCAATTGGGCAAGTTTGCCTGTCTGCTAGTTTCTTATTGGTCCCAACATAACCACAGCCACTCTTAAAAGTTCATGCTCAGCCATAATAGGGCCCATGCACTGACACATCAAAGGACAGCAACTTAAAAGAAAACATTTATTAATTTGAAATTTTCCTACTCTTTCCCAAGTTCTCTCCCTTAGCTACTGATAAGTCCTTCTCTTTCTCTCACCTTATCAGTGCTCACTTGGGAACAAAGGCACTGTTCCAAGGCACTGACATCTCAAGTGAGTGCATAATCTTGGGAATAGGGTTAGAAAATATATCAATGGTCACAGACACTCACTGTCTTAGACAGACTATTGCACAATAGTAAGTGTGATGGTAAGGTCAATGCTCTGAAATGCCATTTTGATTTTCTTAACACAAGTTTTGAAGACAGAGGGCAAGGAACCTTGTAACACTAGGCTGTGAAAACTTTGAGATCCCTCCTTAGATGAAGATTTTGTATGTGCTACATTAAAATAACAGTTTAATAGGGTTCCTAGCTTTGGTGAAGTCGGTGGGGTGAGGTTTTCAGGCCTATTTCTAGTCAGTTACTCATCAAACAAAAAAGCGATTTATATTTTTATTCCATCTTAGATTCAAGATGGTGCAGGTGCATAGTGACATCTCATCATTATTGTTTGTGTTGCTGCCATTGTTTGGTCAATGTGGGCGTGACTTATAATCAGGAAAAACACTGATTTCTGCACGAACCTGCTTGTACAGTCAATCTGAGCAGTGGGTCTAATTCCACCAAATGACCATGAGTTACCTGCTCTGAGCATCTATTTTGGATTCACCTCTTCATGCATATTAAGCAAAACCCATTTTGGGAGCCATAAACTTAAACAATCTTTTAAACTCCCTATGGTTAGGGATCAGGAAGTCTTGGGTTTGATTCCCAAGACTGCTAAGCACCTCTGAGGTACCCTGAGCAAGGTACCGTCCCCACACACTGCACCCTGGGCACCGCATTCCTGGCTGGCCACTGCTTCACTTGGGGAATGAGTTAAAAACAGGAAATATTGCGTGCCGTTCACGCTGTGTGCTGTGGAGTGTTTCGTATGACAGAATGGTCACTTTTACTTTCCCTTTCAAGCCAGTAGATTAGATGAACTAACAAATTGTTTAGTAGTGACTAAAGACTGGATGAGGATAAAAATTTTATCACTGGATCAGAGAAGATTTTGAAGCATTTGCTCTTGGATCTACAGCATAGTTCTGATGCCATCTTTTCAGGACACTGAAATAATTACAGTAAATCCTGCCTTTCGCGAGAGCACCCATGTATAAGGAAAAAATAACATATTGTATTTGGTTTTGAAAAAATGCCTAAAATGCCTATTTTTATAGTGTAAACCCAAAATATGCCCCAGAATATGCTCCCAGAACATTTTAATTTCATGTTAAACTTGTTTAATACATTGCCCTTAAAGAAAATATAAAGGTAAATAAATGATCATAAACAGATAACTTTATTGCTCAAAAAAACATTAGCATTAACAGTTAGCATTAGCAACGTGTGAACAAACACAAACATACTCTCTACCCACATGTTTAGACAGGGCACAGCTTACTAACTGAGATAACTGTTGAAAATTGGAAGTTACTGTATAACTCAAAAAGTTAACATGTGTTGTGAGCTGTGTAACATTTAGGGTTTGCTATTTTTTATTTTACTTTATTTTACATCAGAAAACTCTTAAAATAGCATCATGTAATTTCTCTAATGGGTGGTCACAAACATCCAATCACACATCATCCTCTGTTCTGGAGGCAGTTGGCAGGAGATCCTCACCAAACTTCTCTAAATGGGGCGATTCCAAGGGTTGTGAAAGGCAAAAATACAGTTTTGTTCTAATAATAACAGTTGCAGATGAACATAATAAAAGCCACATACTTCAGCTCCATCTTTAGTTAGGCCTTTGTTATCAGAGTCTTGGATTGAGCAGATTTTCCAAATGTTTACAGTATTGATTAAGTAATTCATCAAAACTACTGCACAATACAATTAATAATGAAGTGCAATGCTGATTACAAGTCAGCTGAATTAATTGAAGTTCTTTATTATTGTCCAATTCCCTTTGCATTTTTATTATGTTGCACTACAAACTATAAGTAATGACACTCTTTGCACATTGGATTTGAAATGCATAAATATATGAGGTGCCACAGGACAGGTACGTCTATTACGTCTATTACGTCTATTTTGGGCAAACAGCTCTTTTTTAGACCCACGCAATCACATTTCAGGGCAGCGTAAGTACTTGAACAATAGGCTGGTCATTTTTAGCTCAGTCTGTTATGTATTATACATCAATTCATGCTGGAAAGCTCACAAAAAGTCTAGATTTTATTCTAGATGTGGCAACTGCATCTGGAGTCTGTTGCTGTTGTCTCTCATCGTGAGAACCAAAGATGTGCAAATGCCAGTAAAGCAGGCCATCATGAGGCTGGAAAATCAGAATAAATCAATCACAGACAGAGACAAAACATTAGGTCTGCCAAAACTGTTTGGTGTATTGGTAAGAAGCATGCAGTTTGTTCAAATACTTATGGTCTCTATGGTCTCTCAGCACCGGGGCGACTACATGAAAGAAATATGAGTGTCCTTAATGGGAAAGTACATACTTGAATGTTTACAGTATATACATACTTTAGTACATGCTGAATATATTATTTTGGACAAATGTGGACAAACTTATGACAAATGTATTTCTTATGACAAATGTATTTCAAACATAATTTACGATGAAATACAATTTAACACCAATAGTTTTCAGTTTCTAATTTAAAATTGACTTTAACTATACTACTGTTTATTTAATTAAATACAGTAATCCCTTAATTTTATGCGAATCAGCATTCGTGGATTCAGTCTAATGCAGATTTATTCTGAGAACCAGCCCAGCAGTGACAGTAATACACTGAAAAAGTTGTCAACCACCGAAAAGGGAAGAAGCTGCTGCAGAATGTAGCATAACTGCTCCGTGTCTTGTCCTTTTTTAGTATTTTAGTGTTTACACCCCCCTCCCCCAAATTTTCAACAGTTATCTCAGTTTGTTTAGTATTAGTAAGATGTGCCCTGTCTAATCATGTGGGTAGAGAGAGTGATTTCAACGTTTCTTTTGTCTTTGCATGCTGTTAATGCTAACTGCTAATGCTAATGTTTTCTTAAGCAATAAAGTTTCTTGCTTCTGATTATTTTTTTCTTTTTAAATTTTCTTTAAGGATAATGCATTAAACTGAGTTTAAAATGAAATCAACTGTTCTGGTAGCATATTTGGGGGCATTTTTATGGTTTACACTATAAAAGTGGCATTTTTTACCAAAACACAACAACGCTGTAAGGCCTGGCACGGGAGACGGAGGGGTGCGGCAAGCAAATGACACTGAACGGTCCACTCCTCAGCAGCTTCCCAGGACTTACAGTAGACCAATTAGGAATAGATCTGCATCAACTGAATACTAGGGGTAGGACCTATATATAGACAAGACTGGCTAGAAGTCAGTGCGAAGTTTACTTGCCCTGTGTTTGTTTCTGAGCCTGTTTCCCCAGGTTTCCAGTTTGTGTTTTTGACCTTGTTTCTGCTCACTTCAACTTCTCTTTTTGCTTTTCGGACTTTGGACTTTTGCTGCAGTGGATTTCTGGGTTTTGACCCTTGGTCTGTACTTGGACACTTTTTTAATAAAATCCATTCGTTTTTTCTACTCTGCGTTTGGATCCTTTGCTTCGCAATCATCACAAACGCGTTTTTTTCTCTATACACGGGTGCTCTTGGGTTATAACCCCTGTGAAAAACGAGAGATTAAATATTTTACTGTAAATATTTGAGTTTACATTTAATTACATTACATGTAACCATGTCAAAATTCATTCGTTTCCACGTCCCTTCAGTTTAGTCATAGCCAGTTTTCACTCACTAGCTTGTTCTCCCCCCAGATGATGCTACCCTGCCTGCTTGGAAAGAGCTGGTTTAGCTGAAGAGAGGTGAGGGGAGCCTGACCAAGCTTGCAACCAGAAGGTAAGGCAGAACTGAGTGGAAACTTGACGTTTGTGGTGAAGGGGGCTTCAGGATGAGGGGGCTGAGGTGTCTCGAAGCAGCCCTGACCAGCGTTAAGGATTGCCTCAATCAATTGCATCATTAAAGCAGAGATGAAAGCAACCAGTCATAAAATCTGATCACATGTGGTCATCCCATTTGAAACCCATGAAAGGCCAGGGGTTAATGGTTACGTATGACGTATCTCACTGCCCACTAGTTAGTCTTAATAGTATCACAGGTGCTCAATATGTCTGTATTAGTTAGTGGTTTTCGGATTGATTCCAAAACGCTCTTATTGGTCGTGCTATAATGCGTCTGGATTTAATTGTTTGTGGTAAAAGCTGAGTTTGTCCCCCGTACTGAAGCTTTGGACGTTGTCTTGGCCCGGTTCCTCACCCCAGTGGCCAGACTGGGTGGAGACGTTGGGTCAGCGCTTCACAGAAATTCTAGAATGTCCAGTTTGTTTGTTTCAGGCATTTTTGTTATTCTGCTCGCTTCCCGAGCTTATGCTGGGCTTATATATCTCTCTTCAGCTCCCCCCCGTTACCCAATTTAGACTCAGAGAGGAATGCTGGTACATTTTTCTCTTGGAGTATTGTTTAGCACTATGAGAAGATTTTTCATGGGCAAGGGCAAGGATATGAGTGACTCACAGACAAGGTGCTGTCTTGATGTTCAAATTCCTTAGATCTCAATTTGCTCAAACATGTTTGTGATGAGCTGGACAAACTAGTCCTAATCATGGAGGCCCAACCTCAAAACTCATAGGAATTACAGATACCACATTTCATCTTCTGAAGTCATAGGAGCTCAGTTTCCAGTGTTTTTTGGAGTGTTTTTTAAAATCTGTGTTTAGTTTTTCCTGTACGTACAGTTTTTATGATGAAGCTAGCTATACATTGCAAGATGGTGGTGGTCTGTTTAGTGGTGGTGGTCTAGTGGGTAGGATACAAGAGGTCATGGGTTCGAATCTTGCTTTCAGCAAACCACCACTGATTTCCCGAGCAAGACCCTTAACCCTAAGTTGCTCCAGGAAGACTGCCCCCTGTAGTTAGGGAATGGAAGCCGCTTTGGATAAAAGCATCTGATAAATGCTGTAAATGTAAATGATCGTTGGTATAATGATCATATAATAATCATATGCTGAGCGTTTATAAAGAAACAGTGGTAGTTGACTGACACTGATCATTATATCTATGCCACAGTGTGGCCTGTCTGACTTCACACTGAAAATATTGCAACAGTTCTTGATTGGTGCTGCGCTTTAACAAAAACCGCACGCAAGTCTATTGCAAATCTAATATTGATTCAAAAAGTTGATGTGACGAAAAAAAAGAAAACGTCTTTTCCCCCAAAACTTTTCATGGATTTCAGTGCT
Source organism: Clupeocharax schoutedeni (assembly GCA_037974565.1). Classification (NCBI taxonomy): domain Eukaryota; kingdom Metazoa; phylum Chordata; class Actinopteri; order Characiformes; family Alestidae; genus Clupeocharax; species Clupeocharax schoutedeni. Next base: position 3,864 of record JBBPDH010190994.1, on the reverse strand, counting down.
AAATTATTAAGACAAATCTTATTTTGTAACAAATATGAATAACATCCAGCTAAATGTCCATATAAAATATAACTGAATATTTTTTTTTTTTTACTGTAAATTAAATTTAATTAAATTATTACTGTATTTAGTTCAGTCTAAACTGTACAGTATGGTTGCAGGGTTTACTTTTACATTTTCATTAAGGGGAAATGAAAGTAAAATGTTTAAGAGCATATTTGGGGTTTACACTATAAAAAAATTAAGAACATTTTAGGCATTTTTACCACATCATATATTCCCTTTTTTTCACTATTAACAGGTGCTCTTAGAACATAGCCATGCTAGTTTCAGGGTTGACTGTACAGTATTGTTCAGGGAGGAGTGAGAATGCAGTGCTCCATGCTTCATGTTTATAGCAGTGGAGCTGGGCTTGCAGCTGCTGGCTCCACGATTGAAGGTTGAAGATATCTGCTTTTTAATAATCCACCTATGCATTTTTTAGTGGTTTTGGTGTCACACCTTCAGGTGGTATTAAATTTATGACAGGTTGGTGTGTATGATAAGACGACTACTTTGTTTGTATACAAATAATAGATTTTTAACACCAAATAATAGATATGTTTTTAACACCATAAATAATTTGATCATGACCTAAGAGCATGGAATCAATATAACATAAAGTAACACCATCTGCATTGCACTGAAAGATTTATAGTTTTATAAATGAGAAAGTAATGTATCACTTATAAATGTATTAATTATTAATGTTAAACACATGGCTTAAGAACATAAAGAAAATAATATAGAAAGCCAAACATTTCTAAATGAAGACAATGAGGACCACAACTCATGAAACCCAGCTAATGCACCATACATGCAACCAGTGTTCTATAGTGTCTTTCCAGTTCACGCTGTAAAAAAGTCATTGTCTGTGCTGCCTTAAAGTAATGGATCAATTTAACTTCAGATCATTTGTTCATTTACACTGTTGTGCAGAGACTTTTCTCACTGTAGCCAGTTTGTACCATCCAACCTGATCTGAAAATACTACATCCCCGATCTCGACACAGTAAGGCAGAATTTTTGTATTATGCAGTTACATTGCTATATATCGGTTATATTAATCATATGTTATTTGCTGTTGAGTAATTTTGTGGTGCTGTGATTCTTATTCATACATGCAAAGTAATGAAACTGCTTATCTTGTTACAGTTGATTATCTTGTTTCCGTGGCAGCAGTCAGTGAGTGAGAAATATGAAGGGTCAGTTCTTGAAGTTGATGTGTTGGAAGCAGGAAAAATGGGTGAGCATAAGGAGCACAAATTCTGATAGGTACACAACTGGGTTCAAGCCTTTCCAACATGGCAGGTCTTGTAGGGTCCATGCAGTAGTCAGTACCAATCAAAAGTGGACTGAGGCAGGACATCTATTGAACTGGCTAACAGGGTCATGGAGGCATGTGAAGAACGAAAGCTTGTCCATTCCCACGGCTACTGCAGCACACAGTGCTGAAAAATTAATGCCCACTCTGATAAAAAGATATCTCTGACGTTAATGCCCTATGCACTAGGGCATTAATGACTTCAGATTTTTCAGGTCGACTTATCCGTCAATAAAGTCGAAGTTGAGTCGACAAGTCGTTTGATGACGGCACAGGAACAATGAGCAACTTTTGCTCTCTGTAACATTAGCCTTTGCCTTGTACTCCAGCCAAGGGTCTCATATCTGTTATGATGAAATTAACCAGCACATCTTTTTCTTATCAGTCTCACAGGCTTTTCTGTTCATCTGGATGCCTGCACTAGAGTGAACGATCTCCACACATGTCTGTCTTTTCTGCTGCCGTGTGTCTAATCTTGTGGTCTTGTGTTTAGATCCCCCTCGCAACAACATTACCACCCTTTTTATGAAGGGACTATAATAAATGGTTAAACCAAGGAACACGTGTCAGCGGCAGCCAATCAGAGGCAGAGATTGCATTGGGTACATAAGCGATGGCAGAGAGAAAAAAAAACACACGACTTCTCTCAGTGGGCGTCGACCTGTGCCTCTGACGTCGACAAATCGACTTTTCTGTTAATGCTCTAGTATACAAATCAAGTCACATGGGGCAGCTTATCTTCCGACCGGTCAGAGTGCCCATGTTGACCATATCCATCACTGAAAGCACTTCATTGGGCATGTGATTAGGACTGGACTGTGAAGCAATAGAAGCAGGCCCTGTGTGATGAATCACCATTTCTTTTACAACATGTGGATGGCCTTGGGCGTTTGTCATTTACCAGGTGAAGAGGTGGCATCAGGATGCACTATGGGAAGACGATGAGCTGGATAAAAATAGAACAAAGCTGAGCAACTTTCTGACATTTTTGTGAATATATCCATAATTTAAAATGCTCTGTATTTTGGGCAGAGGAATTTACGAGACTAAAGCACATTTGCAGAAGAAAAATTGAGGCCTCTTTGCTTACCTTGTGTAGAACTGTTGTATGAATCATCGCAAACAATATCAGGTTGTTACAGCTGGCCATGCTGCTCTCTCTCTCTCTCTCTCTCTCTCTCTCTCTCTCTCTTTCTGTCTCTCTCCTTCTCTCTCTCTTTCTTTCTCTCTCTCTCTCTCTCTCTCTCTTTCTCTCTCTCTCTCTCTCTCTTTCTCTCTTCCTCTCTCTCTTCTTCTCTTTTTCTCTCTCTCTCTCTTTTTCTCTCTATCTCTCTCTTTCTCTCTCTTTTTCTCTCTTTCTCTCTCTCTCTTTCTTTCTCTCTCTCTCTCTCTAGTTCATGAAAGGCATGATCATGATTCATTCTTCTGTACCAGGGACCTCATCCTGGATGTGGGAATGGACTGAATGACAATTAGAAAGCCGATCTGTGCTTATTTATGCCGAAACAAACTATAGATTTTCCAAGAACTCACTTTCCTCCGTTTTTCTCAGCTCGAGTCACGTTTTACCGGATTTTCTCTGTGACTCACGCTGAACGCTCTTCCGCTGGCTGTTGACTTTGCCCAGATAACCACACACACACACACACACACACACACACACACATGCACACTCAGGTAAGGCTCTCTAAGGGATATTTATTAATGGCTGCCTCACTGACAGCAAAGCTATTTACAACTTCCAATTATAGAGAGCGGACTCCAGCTCAGGACCGAGAGAGTGAGGGTGAGCACTGCACATTTTCCATCAATCCATCAGAGCATCGGCTATATCTGGTGGAAAACAAAACACACCAACATGTCCCTTCTGCCATTACAGTGCTTTGTTTAGCCCGGATATTAGATGAGGAGGTACTGCGATGTTGTGAGTTAAGAGGAAAACCTAAAAAAGAGCACATGGGAGGATATGAGCAGGAGCATCTGGATAAACACTCGCTCCTACTGGGTCATCTCTCAGAACCCAGATTAGAGCACTTGTGCAATTGTGCATCTCTGGTCTTAGGGAAATGAGGCTTGGTTCAGTCAGTAGGGAAATGATAGAGGAATATATCTCGAGTCAACAAGTAGTCGAGAGACTCCTGGGGGTCCTAGGCTTGGTTCACAAAGGGTTCAGATTTCAGTGACCAAATTTGATTTGTCCGACTGCAGTCGCATTGGCGTGCATATTCACATAGTAATGATGTGTGCAAGAGTATGCTGGAGGGGGTCGAAACAGTTACATTTATGAGCTTAGCTCTTGATGTGTACCATTCCTTTTTGAGTATTACTCACCGAGCGATTCTGCTATATTTCAACAGCACATACAGTAAGAATGTGTTACCTAAGTGTCTAACAGTGGAGAGACAGATCGATAGGTTAGACACTTTATTACAGTTTTTCTGAATTGCTAAAACACTAAATCCCATTGTAAAAACTAAACTGTCAACTACCAAAACTCTTAC